>MU668634.1:144158-194670 GCA_026770625.1 Nicotiana glauca
GTTTAACTTCTAATACTTGTTAATCACCCTTATGCACCCTTGTATCACTTAAGATCAATAGGATTAACTTCTTATCAACTCAAGGATAATTCCTTATTGGATTTGTGTTAACTAACATATGGCATGAACTAACGCATGTGGATATGGGTTGTAACATGAAGGACTTGAATATCCACTCGACTCTGAACAGCTGGTGGGCGATTAGAACTCTCTAGCATGGTGCTGAAATAAGAGCGTGCTGGAGCACCCCGAGAAGTTGGTGGTGCTGAAACTGGGGGCCTACTCGGCTGACCCCTACCAGAGTGACGTCTACCCCTAGCTGGGGCACCTCTAAACTCTCCGTAGAATCTGGCCCTCTTTTTCTTTTGCATCTGCTCAAAACCCCTCTGACGGTAACCCTCGATCCTACGAGCAAACTCGAGCACGAGCTGATAACCCGTGCCCATCTTTACCTCTCTAGCCATACTGTTCTGGATAGAGCGATATAAGCCTGTTACATATCATCATACCCTCTTTGCCTCTGTGGGAAGTATCATAAGTGCATGGCAAGACAACTCAGAGAATCTCACCTCATAATCGGTTACTAACATCTGACCCTGCTATAAATGCTCAAACTGATGACGCAGCCCTTCCCTCTCAAAGGGTGGAATGTACCGATCAAGAAATAACTGGGTGAACTGACCCTAAGTGAGAGGAGGAGAACCTGCTGGCCCGCTAAGAGCATATGAATGACACCATCTGTGGGCCTTGCCCTCCAACTGAAAAGTGGTAAAGTTAACTCCATGTGACTCCAATATCCTCATGTTGTGCAATATATCCCTAAACATGTCAATAAAGTCCAGAGCATCCTAATGACGTTCGCCCACAAAGACTGGAGGGCGAAGCCTACCATCTGTCTAGAAACTTCTACGGATCACCATCTATAGCTGGCCTAGGCTGGGGTGCCACTACAATAATTGGCTGAACCCCATCTATGGGTAGTGCACTCGGAGTCTGATAAACTGCACCTGTATGGCCTGGAGCCTGAGCAGTAGAGGTCTGTGCTCCCCTCCTGCCTGAGAGGTAGCTGAATCAGCTGGAAATAAACCAGCCTGAGTCATAATATCCATGAACCGAAGCATGCGGCCCATGACCTCCTGAAATCCCGGTGCTGTCATGAAGTCTACCGGGGGTAGGATCAACTACATGTATCTCACCCTGCTCCTCAACAATAGGATCCCCCATAGGGTCTGCTGTTGGTATGACTGGAATGGCTCTGGGGACCCCTCATCCCCTACCACGGGCCGGTGCCCTCCCCCAGCGTCTACCTCAACCTCTAGCAATAGGGAAAGTAGCTCCTCCCGGGTCCGGAACATCAGCAATACGATTCCTCACCATCTGTGAGAGAATAGAAATGGAAATTTAGCACACTAACCACTGCACGATAGGGAGTGAATAAAGATTAGTCTTTCCTAATACCCTATAACCTCTCGAAGATAAATACAAACGTCTCTGTACCGATCTACAAGACTCTATTAGGTTTTCCCATAACACTGTGAGACCTACTTGAACCTAGCGCTCTGATACCATGTTGTCATGACCCATTTCCATAACAGGTTGTAAGGGCACCCAACTCCATAGCTAGTCAAGCCACTACGGAATATTGCTAACAATTCATATAGATTCATACTCAAATTTAAGTGAAATATACATTCAACTTTGGGTTTAGAACGAAAAAGAGGTAATACAGCATGTAATAAAATATTACAACCCCAAAATCAAGTCTACTAATACGTGTGTGTGCTAAGACCTGGTGTCACAATGTACGGGTATCTAGTAGAATATACAAACATCTCTAACCAACTATCTGAAATAAGGGGAAGACAACAAAAATACAAAAAAAGACTCCATCCGACTGCTGAGCGACGTAGGAAGGGAAGCAGCTCACCGTGGAAGTCTCTACTGCTACTCACTGGCGCGCACCCGATCGATATCCAGATGAATCAGCCTCAGACCCTGTACAATTAAGTATAGAAATATAGCATGAGTAAATAAACAGTATGTACAAGTATCCTGTCTAATCTCGACGAGAGGTCGACTTGATACCTACTAGGTCTAGATAATGTCACAATAATGATGCACAATATAAAGCATGGATAATTCAGTTAAACAACAGTTACAATAGAAGTCATATCATGCTCGCAGTCATATTTCTTTTATCATTTCATAAAATAGCTAAGCTCAAGAACATATACATATCATGCGCAACAATGCCGAGGTCGACATCCCGCTCCAACAAAATTTAAATTGTGCAATGTCGAGTGTCGAACGGCCCGTACCATAGATGCATCTATTTCACCGAGGCGATCGGCCCGACCAACAAATATCAAGAAATACATCAAGAATGCACAAAGGCATCATTTATATTTATTAAGAATATCATTTCAAGGTTCAACAATATTCATATGTTCATTTTTCATTCTACTCTAGCCTCTAACATGTCATAAAAGATCATTTCGATAGTTCAAACAATGGATATCTCAATTTAGGCATGATGTGGGTCCTAAACTACCCAAACATTTAATATCATAGTAGCTACGCACAACCTCTCGTCACCTACTACGTACGTAGCCCCCACATTAAACAGCAAATTATCATTTTTAGTCCTAAAGGGATAATTCCCTCTCACGAGGTTAGAAATGAGACTCACCTAGCTCCGAAGCGTACATCCGATATCAAGAACAAGCCCGAAACCTCAAAGTGAAGCCGAACGAGCGCAAACTAATTTAAACAATGTAGGAACTAGTCATTAAGGGCTTACAAGGTTGAATTCAAACTATTTAAGTAATTTCCCAACCCTTCCCGTAAGTTTCCTAAATGCTGAACCCGGGCCTATGTGCCCGAATTTTGAAGTTTTTTGTAGGAAATTGTTATCTATCATCTAAGGGTCACAAATATATGATTTCTAGTCCATTTAATAGTTATTTACGTGGTTAAATCTTAATTATTGTTAAACCCTAGGTCTAGCTCTAACCCTTTGATTTTACTCCCTTTCTAGTGTTTAATCTACCCATTAAACAAGTGTTTAAGCTAAGAATGTAGGGAGATTACTTACCTTACCAATATGTGTGGAAACCCTCTATTGGAAGCTCCCCATGTGTAATGAAAAATGAGTGAAAATGGGTTTGAGTTCGTATTCAATGAACTCCACTGCCCGAGCGATTTTCGCTTCTGCGGGCAAATTTCCGCTTTTGCGGAATCCACTTCTGCGGAAAAATGGCCGCTCTTGCGGTCCAGGTCTTTATGGGTTTGGACCGCTCCTGCGGTCTAGGGGTCACTGAAGAGGCACTGCTTCTGCGATCCTTGGGCCGCTTATGCGGTTCCCTTAGGTCTGCCCCAAATCACTTCTGCGATAATACTACCACTCTTGTGGTCTCGCTTCTGCGGTCCAAGAGCCGCAGAAATGGTTTTGACAGAAGCAGTAGATGTTGGTTTTTCCTAAGTTTCTAACTTCACTCGAACCTCGACCATTTGACGCTCGGGACTCCCGAGCCCCGCCTGAACATACTGACAAGTCTGAAATCACGAGGCAGGCCTACTCAACCCCTCGAAACGCCCAAAACAATGCTAAAACAAGGAATCAAACCCAAAACCAATTGATTCAACTTAATAAACTTCAAGTTCTTAATTCCCTTTCAACGGGTCAAAACGACCTTAAACTATTCGGATTGACACCAAATTTTACGGGTAGGTCTTAACTGATATTTCAAACTTTTACCAACTTTCAAAACTGGAATCCGAACCCGATACCTAGATTTGTAATGAATACTTTAATTCTTAAATTCTTTAAAACTTCGATTTAACAATTTTACATAAAAATTCATTACTTGGGCTAGGGACCTCGGAATTTGCTTCCGGGCATACGCCCTGGTCCAATATTTTTTCATGGACCTCCTAGGACCGTCAAATCATGAATCCGGGTCTGTTTCCCAAGAAAGTTGATCGAAGTCAAACTTGGCCTTTTAATAAATCCTTAAGGAAATAATTTGTCTCATTTTCACTCAGAACTCTTCTAACTTCTGAACTTATCGCCCCCGCAAGTCATAATTAAGCTAAGAATAGTACAGGATGTTTTATTTAAGGAAACAGGGTTCTAAATAGTAAAATGACCAGTCGGGTCGTTAAATTCACTCAAACCTTCACCTATTCGAAGATCGTGGCCATCTCCGGCCTTGCTCCGATGGCTCTTGGTCTTTTGAGCCCGAGTATAATATTCTATGGCTTAGATCGTGACTTTTCCAGGCCTTTCTCACTTCTAGGTTTCTTCTTAAATCCTAACCTTTTGAGGTTCTTCTGATTTCTCTAGATTTGTTCTAGATCTGTTTTATTTTAAGGTTTCAAACGTTTTCTCAAAGTTCTTTTAAAAGATTTTCTTTCAAACCCTTCGTCTTCACCGACTTAGGGTTTTCTCTAATTTTAACGTGCTCGACGGTGACTCTTATGTGTTTCTTTCTACTGTATTTGCGCTACTGTGGTTCTACTGTGTTTTCTTCTACTTTGTTCTTATGATTTCCCCTACTGTATTTTGCAGGATTGTTCTTTTATTATGTTTTTCATGAAGTATGCATGTTAAATGTCTCAAATCCTTTGAGATTTCTAAACTTATTTCATTGTTATTTCTGCCTGATTCACTTGTTTTCATCTCTAAACTTGATTAATGATAAAAACTCTAGAATTTGGGGTTTTATTCGAGTTTTGAATCTACTTGTTACATGATTTGTTTGTCTCTCATCTCTGAACTTGTATGGTTTCAAAAACCCTAATCTCTGAGTTCCTGAAGTTGTTTTATCTTTGTTTCAACTTTGCTTTTCCATGTGGTTCTGATTTTTTCTAAACTCTATAAGACCTTGTTTACTTGACCTTTTTGGCATGCTTCTGATACCCTCTTCCCCCTACTACTAGATTAGCCTATACGACTATCATGTTTCGTTAGCAGTACTGTTTCTCTTTGTCTTGATTTAACCTCACACGCCCAATGTTGTGCATTCTTTATATATGCTGGTTGTCCATCTAAAATGATTTTCAATTTGGGGACTGATTTCAGACTTCCTTGTGTAAGCCTGATTTATTCTTTTCTTGTTTAATTTGAAAACTCTCTTTAACCTTTCGATTCCCCTATTTCTTACTTGGTTTATTAGTGATTTTGAATCCTTCATTCCCTGATTACTATGTACTAATTGATTTACTTTGTTCTTGCCTTATTTAATTAACCGTGCATTTCAAATTTTCTTTTCTTAATTAAAACCTCTATGTATTTACCCATTATTTGTATGCTATGCACATTATGTTTACTTGATCTCCTTCCTTAAACAACTTCTGTCCTTTATCGTTCAAATTTAAACTCCTTAATTAAAGGAATTTTTGCTACTGATTGATTCTAATTGATACATGGTTATTTTCTTCCCTTTTTCCCTGCCTGGTTTCAAACTATAAATACTTGACACTTTAATTAAAATACATACCAACACTCGAGTCTTTTCTGAACTCACACTCATACATAAAAAGTATTTTCTTGTTGTTTGTACTATTGCCGACTTGCAAGATTTCTGCTTTCTTTTACTTGTCTCTTTCTGAAACTGGTATGTCCTTCATTTAAACTTTTGCCTCGCCCCTATGTGTTTGTTCAGTAGTTCATTCTCTTGTTTTGTTTGTTGTTCATATTCTGTAACTTCTGCAAGCATTTTCTTTCTTTGCTTCTGTTCCTATATGAATCCCTACCCCTAATTCCCCAATGTGTTTGAGCTATGGTTTGAAAACATGGAAATATATCTAGAATTATTGTCCATGGATATGAACTGGGACCTTTGGGTCCTAAGCTCATTCAATTTCCCATCCTCATTCCCTTTCTATGTGTGTTGAGTTAAAGCCTTGGCCTGACAGTATTCTAATTACTGCCCAGGTCATGTCTTGACCTTTAATAGGTCCTTACTCTTCAATATTTGGCTAACAGGATGGTCAGGGGTTTGCCAACACTCCATGTTGCTGGGCATGACCACCATCCTACCTTTGCATTCCCGAATCCCCTCTATTGCACTTATACTTGTTCGTAGAATCTAAGATCTGCCCCCCCTCTTGTGAGCCTTGCCTTGGGACCCATGAGCTCCCTCTGAACTTGGACACTTGAGGGTTGACCCTTCCACACTGCATTTTGATTTAATTCTAAAATGATATCTCTGTGTAAGCATTGCCTAGGGTTCTTGAAACTCCTTGGAACTTTGACACACTCTAGATAAGAGAAAGGCCTTAGAAATCTTGATCCCGGAAGTTTGGTTCATCTCATATCGTTAGATATTAGGTCTGAATTAGGCTGATTAGATGCAGCTTAAATTTTTGATGTGATTTTATTTCCAGTTTGATACATTTGCTCTCCAATAATTTGTAATAACTTATGGGGCTTTAGTAAAGAAAGGGAGGGGAGTTTACTTATGGGGCTTTATGTATGTATAAGGGTAGATATCCTGCATATAGGATTTGTTTCTGAATTTCTGCACTTTCACATATAGAAACCATGTATATAGGAATTCTGCATATCATATAGAAATCATGTTCATAAGTTTATGCAAATGCATATCTGTTACACCCTAGGTTTTTGTGCGTGAAAGTACGCTATAAGTAAAATGATGAAAGTTTGAAAATGAGATATTAAATTTCGCATGTTCATACGTTAAAGTGTCGTCGTATGACTAATCGACGTAAATTTGGGAATGAGATTTACTTTGGGATTATAAGTATTACGCTATTTATATCAAGCGATAAATAAGTGCTATGAAGGATAAAAGGGGACACGAATTAAAGAAAAGGAGTTTCGTTGAAAGTGGCCAATTTGAGATAAAATACGGATCAGGGGATAATACCCGGTAACTATATACTAGTACCATGGAAGGTACCATATGATCACTGTAGTGTAATATATAAAGTATATATGAAGTATTTTGAAAATAAATAGAATTTTAAGTAAGTTGTGGTAATTTTTAAATTATACAGGTGATAGATTAATTACCGGGTAACGAAACATTAGCCTATTAACTAATAAATGGATAAAAATTAACAAAAAATCTCACTCCAAAAACGTGGCACAAATGCCACAAGGCTAAGAATGACTCATGTCATCTATGCCATGTAGTTACTTGTAGTAAAATAAAAATCCAACTTACATAAGACTTTAATAAGTCTTATCTTCATTCACTTCATTTGAAGACTTGGCATTTTAATTAACCTAGTACCAATAAGCATGTACTTTCTGATTGGAAAACAAAAGTTCCATCCTTCCATTTCTAATACAAACAATAACAAGATTTGTAGGAAATTTATGTTCAAATAACTCCAAGAAAACGTGAAGAATAGTAGTGACTTGGTAAAAGTCTCATTTTTGGATTAAATTTCAAAGATATCATGTTGTCTTTGAGAATAACGTGAAGGAAAAGAATTAAAATTCTTCCAAAATTTAAAATCCAAGAGAAGTTCGTCCAAATTTCAAGGAAATCCAGTGTAATTTTCGAAGAAGCAGATTCGTTCAAGTAATTCACGAAACAGGTATGTTAAGGCTAAGCTCTTCTTTCATTTTGGCATGATATTGTCATTACAGAATTTTGATAGCGAAGTATAAAGAAATATTCATATCCCGAAATTTACTTATATTTTGCTAGTATCGCAAATTGCGTATATTTTTCTAGTATTGTAAATTATAATATTCTCCTTATCGGGACTTCATATTCAGTTGAATATTTTCTTCTTCCAGTCAAGAGAGAAGAGAGTTTATATATATACAGTGTTAAAAGTATTTTCATTACCATTGATCTACAATCGATGGGCAGGCCCCTATAGGGCAACCTCTGATCAAATGGTAAGTTATATACCGAGCCTACTGTGGCTGAGCGCTTATGAGCGGTCCCAGTTGGCCGAGATACAGAGCCTTATACGGCCAAGCGCTTATGAGCGAGCCTACTACGGCAGAGCAGTTATATTTATATTTATATATATATATATATATACACACACACCAATCCTACTTTGGCCGAGCGCTTATTAGCGAGCCCAGTTGGTCGAGACATAGAGCCTAGTACGGCTGAGCGCTTATGAGCGAGCCTACTACGGCATATCAGTTATTTATTTATATATATACCGAGCATTATAGGGCCGGACAACTCTTGTACTTAATATATTGAGAGAATTGAGCCAGTATCAGCAGGTAAGCATATCTTCAAATTATCTTTGACTTCTAGCTACTTGTAGTTATTATATTACCAATTTAGTTTCAGCTTTCCATATATTGCCTTAAATACTCAGTACATTATTTCGTACTGACGTCCCTTTTATGGGAGCGCTGCATTTCATGCGTGCAGTTCAAACAGACAGACGAGTAGGCCTCTTCAATAAGTGTTACCCGAGTTCAGCTTGATCGGTAAGCTCCATGCCTTCCAGAGTTTTCGGGTATATAGCCTTAAGTATATCTTGTATATATATAAGTATATATGACATGAGTAGGTCGGAGAGCCGTTCTGATTATAGTATATTCATTAGTAGAGGCTTGTAGACATATCTTGTTAGTTATTGCAGTATGTTGGGCTTTCAGGCCTTGTATGTATATTTGGTTAGTTTGTCAGCTGTAATAAATATGACGGCCTTGTCGGCCATGTTTTATATTGATATTTAGTCAGCATTCACTGTCATCTTGCGATGTGGCCCATGGCCAAAAGTATGACATCATATGTTCAGAATCCCTTAGTTGCAAGTTGGTGCTCGGTTGAGTAAGGTACCAGGTGCCGGTCTCGCCTGGGCGTGACAAAAGTGGTATCAGAGCAGTTCTATAATAGGGATGTCTACAAGCCGGGTCTAGTAGAGTCTTGTTTATGGGTATGTCGTGCACCACACCTATAAGCAGGAGGCTACGGGGTATTTAAGGTTGTCACTCTTTCTTCTTGCTCTAGATCGTGTGGTTTAGCGCAATTATAAGAATTCAAGTCCCGACCTTCTATTTTTATTCATAATAAGATGATGCCTACGTTCTAAAAGATGATCGATAAGAGATATAGCTGTGAACGTGTTGAATTAGAGGAACTTGACTTTATATCATGCTTACGATAAGTAAATATGTGGTCTTCAGCAAATCATGTGTGTATCGAAAGGTGTAAGCCTCTTCATAAGGAGCCTTAAGGCAAGAATGCCGATCCACCTTTATGGTAAAAGACAATGAGAGATTAAAAAGATATAAATAAAAGTTTCAACTAGCAAAAGAAACAATATGAAGAAGGACACGAGGCGCCCAGTTAATGAAGGTTAACAACGTTTATAGTTGAGGCAGAGGAGCATAAGCTTTTTGAGTTATATTCAATAGTAACAGAGGTGTGTACAGTTAGTCATACTCATTTCAATTATGCCATGTAGGGGCTAACAGGTATAGTTAAAAGAAGGATGTGACATCAATATCCGGCTGGGGTTAGAGTAACCCAAATTGGTTAATGGATTACTTTTATTTGTTGGCATTCTGAATGGTATTGCAAATATGCCAATAGATATTCTTCTGGGACACCAAGATAGTTTACCTTAGAATATTACGATTAGATGTGAATTCTAGCATTGAGAAGATAGGCAGTGAAAGCCTGGATGTGATAAATATTACCTCAAGTGTGTCTCTCATCCCTATTAGAGTGAGGATGTTGAGAAACCTACAGAGCTATTGGATGGAGCAAAGGGGAGCTAAAAGTGAAAGAATGTTGTATTGTAGTTTTGACAAGAAAAGGGATATGCAGAAATATTAGTAAAGTAATGAAAAGGGAGACAAGGAAGCATTATGAAATTCATGGATGAAAATGGTAGAGTGTTACAAAACCTGTAGTCAAATGAAGGAAGAGACGAACGGTGATGGGCCTTAAGACAATGAAAGAGTATAGGCCATAAGGTTATATCCTTATTTTGAGAAATAAGTTCCTCACTCCAACATGACTACCAGAGGGGAGAGTTAGTCCCCAGAGTAACAGAAAACAGTATGGACCGGTAAAAAAGATAAACTAAATATGAACTAGGGACTGACTGATTGGAAAATACTCAGCCTTATGGGAATTTCAGTTTCTTTCCGCCAGTAACAGAAGGGACCACAGGAGAAGATTTACGATGAATTCTGAGAATAGTCATTTAGGGAGATGCTTCCCTAGAGCAAGCAATGTGAGCAAAGTTAAGCTTAAGAGATTGTATATGCTAATTACGCTAAGTGTCACCCTCGCAAGAGAGGGAATTTGACATCCTTGGTATACAAGAATTGCCGCAAGGCAAGTAAGGATCATTGATGTGGAGAAACGACACCAATGATGAAGAATCTATAGGTAGATCCTCGTGGCTTCAGCTTTTAGTACACCCCTAAAGGGGGGAATATGGAGTAATATGGCATTAAGTTAGAATTAAGGTTCTAGTGACTATGGAATGGTAAAGGAAGAATGCGATAAATGAAAGAGGAATGAGATGGCACTTATCCAAATCTTATAGATACGCTACAATTCAAGAATATCATGCAAACACAACGCCAAGAAGAGGAAGAAAAGGTTCCTGCCCAAGGTGTTATTAATAAATAAGGAGCCAGTGCAAGACGTAAGTTAAAAAAAAAGTAAATAACCCATGAAAGATTAGAGGAATATTGATATGAGAATGGACCAACAAGTAGTTAGTAATTGGTCATAAAGATCTCAGTTATGGCTAAACAGAAGGTTACAGATGAGTCATCAGATCGTGTAATATAAACATAGTAGAACCCAAAATGGAGAATTCAGCCTCGGAGAATATCATTATAATACTTGAGATATATTCAAAAAAGATCTGGGGTAGTTAAAAGTGTTATATGCGTGTTATGGGGACAAAAGAAAGTTTTACTGGGAAGACGGTCAAAATATCAATCTAGAAGCAACCCCACAAGCACAAGGGTGTAGAGATAAGTAACTACGGATAAGTATAGGCAAGTAAGTGTCCGTCAAGTATACGCACATCTTTACAAGAGTTAGAGAGTCCTCCATAAGTGCTACAGTGAAGGACTAGCTGGGGAAATGAAGAAGAAGGCTTCAACCTAAGTACAGTGACCTAATGAAGAAATTGTCATGTAAAAGTAGTCTCACAACAAAAATAAATTGTATGCCCTCCAAAAGAAAGTGGCACCTACCATGGCTAATGAACAGGGAGATAGATCGAAGGTAATATTCAAGACTATATGAGTTGCACAAAAATATTCTGGCATGTGTAGGAACTTGGATAAGTTAAGTATGCACGCAACAAGAGGTAGAAAGACAAGGAAAATTAATTTCATACGTTTAAAGAAAGTTGAGATGGAACGAAAGGAATTATTCGATCAATGATCCAGGGTTAGTACGTAAGGAATACACCCAATATTTTGGAGCATTATATTTGTTGACAATCATACAGCCATAGAAGACTCCGATATAAGTTAAAAAGAAGAATTGAGTCCAGGGCATAGACAAAGGATTTAATTGTTAGAAAAGTGTATCATGGATATTCCATAACAATCATGAAAGGCTAAGGTAATAACTGATACCATAAGCCACGAATCGGAAGATAGCTTAAGCCTATATAAAGGTTGATTAGGAGGAAGAGGAAACTAAAGAGTTACATCACCTAAGTAAATTAGGAGTATGATTATTGGACCTAGAAAAATTATAGAAGTTTTGCTTGAGAATATGACAGAATCGCTCTTAATGTTAGATATTTGAGAGAAATCACAATGACCATAATCAATAAAGGCTCGATAAGGAAGCCAATTAGAAGAGGTACCAACCTCATAGGAAGTCAGTACGAAGCTCCTATCGGATTATGTATGCACCGGAGGTGCAAGTATTATAACAGAGCATCAAGTTATGGACGTGAATTACACCTACGTGTAAGGGAGGTTATGAAAGAAATAGAAGATATGATACGAGATTTTAAGTAAGTAAGGTACAAGTAAACAACGTACGGGATATTGAAATGTAGAAAGTTGTGAATAAACCAGACTTCAGATAGACGGTTATAAGCACCGGGATTTAATATCCAGGAATGATAATGACATCATTAGTGGCATATCTTCCAGTCTATGGTTTCTACATATTGAAAGGTGCAGTTAAAAGAGTATAGAAGAGTTAGAGACGATATGACGTCTCGCTTGATATTCCAGAATAGCATAAGGAAATATATTGTACAAGCAAGTTGAATAAAGGTTGCAAGTAGTATAAATGGATAAGTCCTCGGGATTAAGCCCATGAAAACAAGAAGAGCTAATGGTTTCTCTAAAGTTATAGAAAGATCAGTATTGTCTGAATGAACTCAACTGAGTCTAAGACTAGTAGCATTCAAAAAAGATAGAATGTTGCCCTTATAGTACAGTAAGGGTGTAATCGTAATGGATAAAGGATGACGTTTAGGTCTTCGAGTAAATAATGATTTGAAGAGGATTTTATGGTTTGTACGAGATTGAAATACCCACATAAGTGAATCACCTTGGGATGCTGTAAAAATATGGTCATTGAATTAGAGTATCACCCCTAAGTGGATCAAGAAATTCACTTCAAATATTCCTCGATGCAACATAAGCCCTAGTGGCAATGTATTACTTAAGAAGTTTCAAGTTATCGATGGAAGATTATAGATAAACATTAAGGTGAATCGGAAATGGATGGATAAAAGTTACTAAGTACGAGATGAAATTAGACAATCATTCATAAGATAAACTGTAATGAGGAAGTACTAAAGGACTTAGACTTATACATATATGATAAGCAGTAAAAGAGTAACTTGGAGTCTGGTCGTCGACCTTAGTAACTAAAAATCGAAGTAAGAGTCATGATATAGTATGACCCAGCTGGATGTAGTAAAGTCATACGGACGACTAAACGGACCCATGCGATAAGATATAGCAATATTCGTGAGTTCAACAAAGTACCAAGAGAAGAACTTCAGTATACTCATAGATACCTAAAGGGACATCTTGCCAAGTTTTGTATATGTTCCCAAAGTAAGGAAAGGCTTTTGGCTAAAAGCTAAAGGAAAGAGTCTCATAGGCATACATAATAGGCAGAAGTCATATAGGCTGCATGACAGAAGGTAGCAACAGTTACAAGATTGGACGAATTCCGATAAAAAATCGTGGGGTGTAAAAGAGGCCTAAAGGAGTGAATGCCCTAGCATTTGGATTTACTCACAGAACAGTTGCCATGATGGAAAGAAGAGTACAAAGTATTTAGAAGACATAAGTTACGAAAATAATAAGTGCACTAGTCAACATTCGAGGACGGATGTTCCAAAATGGGGGAATGATGGTACACCCCAGGTTTTTGTACGTGAAAGTACGCCATAAGTAAAATGATGAAAGTCTAAAAATGAGATATTATATTTCGCATGTTCGTACGTTAAAGTGTCGTCGTAAGATTAATTGACGTAAATTTGGGTATGAGATTTATTTTTGGATTATAAGTATTACATTATTTATATCAAGCGATAAATAAGTGCTATAAAGGATAAAGGGGGACACGAATTAAAAAAAAAGGAGTTTCGTTGAAAGTGGCCAATTTGGGATAAAATACGGATCTTGCGATAATACCCGATAATTATATACTAGCACCATAGACGGTACCATATGACCAATATAGTGTAATATATAAAGTATATATGAAGTATTTTGAAAATAAATAGAATTTTAAGTAATTTGTGGTAATTTTTAGATTATACGGGTAATAGATTAATTTTCGGGTAATAAAACATTATCCAGTTAACTAATAAATGGATAAAAATTAACAAAAAATTTCACTCCAAAAACGTGGCACAAATGCCACAAGGCTAAGATATAGAGCCTATTGTGGCAGAGCCCAGTTGGCCGAGATATAGGGCCGGATAGCTATTTTACTTATTATGTTGAGAGAATTGAGTCAGTATTAGTAGGTAGGCATATCTTCAGATTATCTTTGACTTCTAGCTACTTGCAGTTATTATATTATCAGTTCAGTTTTAGCTTTCATTATATTGCCTTAAATACTCAGTACATTTTTTGTACTGATGTCCCTTTTATGGGGGCACTACATTTCATGCGTGCAGGTCCGACAGACAGACGAGTAGGCCTCTTCAATAAGTGTTACACAAGTTCAGCTTGATCGGTAAGCTCCATGCCTTTAGGAGTTTCTAGGTCTAGAGCCTTAAATATATCTTGTATATATATACATATATATGTCATGAGTAGGTCGGAGAGCTGTTCTGATCATAGTATATCTATTAGTAGAGTCTTGTAGACATATTTTGTCAGTTATTGCAGTATGTTGGGCGTTTAGGCCTTGTATGTATATTTTATTAGTTTGTCAGCTGTAATAAATATGACGACCTTGTCAGCCATGTTTTATATTGATATTTAGTTAGCGTTCACTTTCGTCTTACAATGTGGCCCATGTCCAAAAGTATGATATCATATGTTTCGGAATCCCTTAGTTGCAAGTTGGTGCTCGGTTGAGTAAGGTACCGGGTGTCGGTCTCACCCCCATGTTTGGGGCATGACAATATCATACAAAAATCATGCCTATAAGTTTTTCTGCACTTCTATATATAGAAATCTTGCCTCTAAGTTTATGCATCTGCATATAGAAATCTTGCCTATAAGCTTCTGCATTTCTGCATATACATGTGTCATTAGGCAAACAGTCTATAGGTTTAATAATAATAACAAGTTGCACTATAGATATCCTGCCTATAGGGTTTGTTTCTGAATTTATGCACTCTTGCTACTGTCTTTAAAAGATGTCTAAAATTAGTATACTCCTAAAAATCATGCCTATATGAAATATCGATTCTGAACCGTCTCACTCGTTTAAGCCATATCAACTAATTTGTGTTATTTTGTTAAAACTGGAAACATTTTCTATAATAAGTTTGCCTCTTTTCTGAAACCAGTAGATACCATGCCTATAGGTCTGTTTAACACATAGGTGAAAGGTTAGGTAAATTAATCAACTAGGTCATTTATTGACAACCGCATCTAAGCGGACCTAATGTGTACTTCTTGTCTAAAAATATGTGTTGAACCAGTCCGCTTAATGCCTTAATTTAATCCAGACCAAACCAGTATGTGTAAGACATGCTAAACTATATGCTTTTCTTGATTTAAAGAGGCTTATTTGAGTTATATTTGCTTACTTACCTTCCAATACTTTCATTATATGTTTTGAATGTCGCCTTAGAATTTTATCCTTTGCAAACCCTCAAAAGACCCAAACTCCCATCCCCTTTAGGATTAGTAGACCCAAATACCTCCGGGACTGATAGGATTGGGACGGGTAGTAGCATGCAATAAGTAACGATACTTTTCCGCATTTTAATACCTTAATAGGGTGGAAAGGGTAGAATATGAATATGATGACCGGTGCGCTAATATCACGTGCGACCCCTCTTTTGAAGAGTGTACGTCGGGTATTGCATTGATGTGATCATATTGTTTCTAAATTTAGGACCCCCTTTCCTCTTTACTTGTTTATCTTTTAAAGTTGTTCAAACTATCTCTTTAAAATTTCTACTTCTTTTACTTTCTTCGAACTCTCAACTTGCTTGCAATATTATGTGAAAACCCCTCTACTTGAGACTTCTATTTGCTTACTTGTTATTCAAAGTCACAATTGTAGCATGGCCGGGAACCATACTAGTGGATCTTGAGGGGTGCCTAACACCTTCCCCTCGAGATAATTTCTAGCCCTTACCCAAACTCTGGTTCTTCATATCAAACCCTTCTCAAAAGTGTCCCAATGCACTATAATCATTATGTGGCGACTCTTCAACTCCAAAAAACCCAATTCTCGAAAGGGAATAGATTTGTCCTCCCAAATGTCGTATACCCGATTTCAACCTTTCGTTAGAAAAAGGGGGCATCGACACCTCCCTCCGCTTCTACCTAAAATCGACCAAATCCATGGCTTCCAAAGCCATTGATGGCCTGTATCTACCTCCTAAGGCTCCTACATGCTCGAGTATCATGTTTTCAAGTCTAGACCTTGAGGAAATTTGGTCCAGACTTCTGATGTTTTCAGTGCCATGGCTGTCTCCGGCCATCTTCGACTTTGCTCCGGCCAGCGATGGCCATCCAAGCCCAATCTTGACTTCTCCTGTTTAGATCAATGACTTTCCATGTCTTTTTCATCATTTGGGTTCTTCTGAAACCCTAAACTTTGAGGTTCTTCTGATCCATTTAGATCCGTTGTGGATATGTGCTTTCTCTAAGCTTTCAAACTTTTTCTCAAAGTCTCTTTCAAAAACTCTTCTTTAAAAACCTTTATCTTTTCCGGTCTAGGGTTTTATTAAGTTATTTAGAAGTTTCTCTGATCTTTAGCATGTTCTACTATGTTTCTTATGTTGATTCTTCTACTGTGTTCATTTAGCATGTTTTACTTGTTTCTTATGTTGATTCTTCTGTCGTGTTTCTTATGTTGCTCTTCTATTGTGTTTTATATGTTCTTCTACTAGAATGTATATGATAAAAGTCTTAGTTCCCTTTTTGGGATTCATAAACTTATTTCATTAGTATTTCTACCTTATTTACTTGTTTTCATCCCTATACTCTCTTAACGGTAAAAACCCTAGAATTTGGGAGTTCATCCGAGTTTTGAGGCTATTTGCTAAGTGATTTACTTGTTCCTCATCTTTGAACTTGTTTGGTTTCAAAACCATAATCTCTTTGGACCTATTTGAGTTTCTGAAGTTTTTTCATCTACTGCTTGATTGAGTTTTGAAATCTTTGTTTCGACTTTTGTTTCTTCATATGATTCTTACTTCTTGCTAAACTCTATAAGACCTTTCTACTGGACCCTTTGCATGCTATTTGATACTCTCTCTCTTCTCCGTTACTGAGATGACTACTATGTTCCTATAGTCCATTACTTACTGATTTTGTAATTGCATGACGCTTTTCTTTGTCCTAAGTACAACCTCGCATGCCTACAGTTTGTGCACTCTTTTATATGATAAATTTTCCCTCTCAAAATAACCTTTGATTGTGGACTGATTTCAAATCTCTTTGTGTAATTCTGATTTCACTCTTGTAATTGATTATTTCCTTGCTGTACTTATTTGCCTGCTTCTTGGACCTTGTTGGAATACTTTCCTTTGAACTTTCGACCCCTACCTTTTTTACTCAAGTTGATTTATCCCCATACCTTGATTATATTGGTATTGGATTCTTACAAACCTTTCATTGATTATAGTCCTGATGAACCTAGCCTTTATTACCTACTGTGCACTTGTACTATGCTAGAAATACTTCCTTATTAGTCACATTCAGCCCTATGTGATTTCTTTACTTATTTGGAATTTGTACGTTACCGTTTGATTTTAATTCCTTAATTAAAGAAAGTCTTATACTGATTGATTTTAATTGTTACCCAGTTCCATAATTAATTTTTTCTCACCTTATTTTCTGCCTGTTTTCAAACTATAATTACCATGCTCTCTCAATACCACAAACACACCAACATTCGTAGTTTTTTTGAACTCACACTTACACTCAAAAGTATTCTCTCTTGTTACTTGTAATGTGGCTTGTTTGTAAGTCCTGTTGCCTGCTTTTTCTCTATTTGCTTCTTCGAACTGGTATGTTCTAATTAAGATTCAGCACCACAACAATATGTTTATTTACTACCTTTATCTTCTTGTCTGTCTATTGCTTATGTATGGTTTAATACTTACTTTAACATGTTGTAATCTCCTTATGCCTGTTCTATTATGAATCCCAAACCCCTACCCCATTGTATTTGATACGATTGTTTGCTTAAGGCATGGCAATACAGAATATTACTGTCCATGACTCAAGCTTGATCCCCTGGGATCCTAACCTCTATGATTCTCTAATGTTGTATATTCTGGTAGGCTTATAGGCATGCCAGCATCTCCATTGTTGTGCATGCTCAATGCTTACCCTTGCCATGCATATGCTCTCTGCAATTAGTTACCAATCCCTGACCCTTTTTTGTGTAAAGTTATCAATTCTATAACTATTTCCTATTCCCTCTTCCCTTTTATTTACTTCTCTAGTCCTTAAATTTTTGTTTCTGGACTTGTACTCTCTCTTAGACTTTAAGTTCTTCCCTCCTCTTGTGAACCTTGCCTTGGGACCCATTAAGCTCCCTTTGAACTTGGACATTTGAGGGCTGGCCCTACCACACTACACTTACCCGATTCTGATAACACAATTTGGGTGTGAGCATTGCCCGGGGTCCCTTTGAGGCTCCTAGGGACCCTTGACTCACTCAAATTGGGGAAAGGATTTGGATTAATGGTCTCTTGAGTTGGTGTATCTCATAACTCAGAGAGGAAGTCAAGAATCAGGCTTCCTCTGGTTGTATTTTTCTTTATAGTTTCTAATATAATTTTATTTATTGCGGGCTGTAACAATTAGTAATTAACACTTGGGGATGGTTAGTGAAAAGGGCGGGTAACTATGTATGCAAAGGGTATAAATCATGACTATGGGACTACTATATTCCTGCATATCCAACTTCATATAGAAACCATGTCTATAGGTCTTTTGAATTCTGCATATTCAAATGCATATAGAAATCATGCCTATAGGTTTATTATGAATATTCAAATGCATATACAAATTATGCCTATAGGTTTATTCTTAATTCCGCATATTTAATTTCATATAAAAATTATGCCTATCGGATGGTTCAATTTTGCATATTCAATTACATCTAGATATCATGTTTATAGGTCTTAAACAAATTCTGCATCTAGATACCATGTTTATAGGGTTAAAACAAGTCTTCTGTATTTAGATACTATGTTTTTAAGACTTCTGCATTTTTACACCGTGCTTACAAAGTTTAAAATTAGTAACACATAGAAAGCATGCCTATAGGAATTCCTTATTGAATCTGATCCGCCTCATTTATTGTTAGGCATAAAATTAGTATTAATTAATACTGTCAGTTGTGGAACTTATGATCAATTCGTTAAATCTTGCCTCTCCATTTTAATAATTTGATTCCCTCACTTAGCATGTTTAACAAATATACATTCAAACAGTTTATTTCAGGCCTTACTATTTCATTGCTTTCTGAATCCAGTAGATACAATGCTTATAGGATCCTTGTCCAACACTTAGGCAAGCCGTACAGTAATAAAAATAAACTAAATATGCTTCTGTTAATAATTATAACCAGCAGGCAGGCCTGATTCGGACTTCTTATCTCAATTATGTGATAAGCTGAAACTATCTCAACAATTTCCTCTCACTCCTCTTTAATACTTTTTAAATCAGACCTAAATAGTATGTATAAGTCATGCTAATTACATGCTTCTTTGTTTAAGGAGGTATATCTGAGCCTCTGGTTGTTACATCCTTTCCCCAATTTGCAATACGTGTTTTGTATGTCGCTTTAGAATTTTTTCCTTTAAAACTACAAATAAGCCTAATATCCCTCCCTTTTAGGATTAGTAGTCCTAAATACCTCCGGGACTGATAGGATTGGGGCGGGTAATAGCATGCAATAAGTAAATGAGACCAATCAATGCTTTAAATACCTTAACGGGGTGGGAAGAGTAGATATGGATATGATGACCATGCGATAATGTCACGTGTAGCCCCTCATTGAGGAGTGATTACCGGGCATTGTGCGAGGTGATCCAAATTGTTAATAAACCTAGGAATCCCTTTTCCTTTATTTCTTTTATCATTTCAACTCCTCTTTCATAAAAAAATCAGCTTTCTTCGCTCTTCCAAACATTGTTTATTTGCAAACCATTATATGAAACCCCCTCTTATTTGAGCCTTATTTGTCTTCATGTTAATTGCACCCTAAATTCACAATAAGTGTCTAGGTGGGAACCACACTAATAGATTCTGAGGGGTGCCTAACACCTTCCCCTTGGAATAATTTCAAGCCCTTACCCAATCTCTGGTTGTTCAAATCAAAATTCTTTTGGTGTCCTAATGCAACCTAATCATTAGGTAGCGACTCTTCAAATACAAACCCAATTCCCAAAAAGAATGAGTTGTCCACCCAAATGTCATAAAGCCGATTTTGCGAGAAAAAGGGGGCACGACATTATTGATGTTGTTCCCTTGCCGGGAATTAATTGTTGACTTGTTGCTCCCTTGCCGAGATTCTTATTTCAAATTTCCTTTATTTCATTGCCCTATTGTTTGTGATTGTTGTCTGGGTGAGGAAGAGAGTTAAAGCATGAAGGGTGATGCCATGCATTGTTTGTTTTGTGAGGAAAGAGTGTAAAATACGAAGGGTGATGTTGTGGCACACGATGTACCATTCCGTGCCTATTATATTGATTTCATGGTGATGATGAAAGTAAAAGAATGAAGGGTTATGCCGTGCAATTTATATTGATTCTTATGGTGAGGACGAGAGTAAAAGTACGAAGGGTGATGTTGTGCACTTGTCTTTCATTTTTGTGATTCTTGTTGATAATTGAGTTATGTTTTCCTTTACATTAATTTATTGATTCTCTGTTGTTACTAGATTTTATTTTGAGTTTATAGATTCCCTTACCCTATTTGCCTGGTGATTGTTATTTGGGTGAGGAAGAGCGTAAAGCACGAAGGGTGATGTCGTGTATTTTTTTTGTGAGAGTTAGAGTAAAAGCACGAAGGGTGATGCCGTGTATTATTTTTGTGAGAGAGAGAGTAAAAGCACGAAGGATGATGTCGTGCACTTGTCTTTGATTAATTAAGTTTTATTGATAACTGTGTTACGGTTCCTCTACACTAAATTGATGGCTTCCTGTTGATACTTGTTGTACCCCGCAACATGACCTTTCTATTTTGAATTGAATTGTAGTGATCCTCATATTTATTTGTTGCTCTTCAGTTACTATTCAATGTTTCCCCGCAGCATGCTTTCCCCCTTCCATAATTGACTTTATATGACTGTTTCTTTCTGTACTTCTTTTCTTCTGTATATAGATAAATTGCACAGGTTTATTTGGTAGTATGTTCCTAGCCTCGTCACTACTTTGCCGAGGTTGGGCTACGTACTTACCAGCACATGGGGTCTGTTCTGTTGATACGACACTCTACACTCTTTTATGTAGACCCCAGTATTGTAGACTTCAGACCGCGGTGGGATTGCTAATTCTTGCTCATCACACGACCCATGGTAGTCTTGCAGGCGTCCGCAGTTCTTGGCGTCTTATTCTACCTATTATTCATGTTTCATTTCCCTTGTATTCCGGAACAATGTATTATTATTTCTTCAGACTTTGTATGTAGTAAATCTTAGACCGTCTGTGACACTATGACACCAAATTTT
This sequence comes from Nicotiana glauca, assembly GCA_026770625.1. Classification (NCBI taxonomy): domain Eukaryota; kingdom Viridiplantae; phylum Streptophyta; class Magnoliopsida; order Solanales; family Solanaceae; genus Nicotiana; species Nicotiana glauca. The sequence continues at coordinate 165,461 of MU668634.1, forward strand.
GGGTGGTTGAGACTTAAGTGATTGTAATAGACGTAGAACTCAGATGTTTAATTGTTATCTTCCACTTAATTATTTAAAGTTCCTTTATTTTCATTTTATCTCTTTATAATTATTAAAAAGAAGTAATTTGATAATGAAGTAAGCAGTTAAGGATTGTCTTTCCTAGCTCTCATTAGTAGGTTCCATCATTACTCCCGAGGGTGGGAAATTCGGGTCGTGACAAGTTAGCATCAGAGCTCTAGGTTTCACGAGTCTCACAGTTCACAGTCAAGCTTAGTAGAGTCTGAGGGATCAGTACGGAGATGTCTGTATTTATCCCCTAGAGGCTACAGAGTTAGGAAAAGTTTCACTGCTATTCTTCCCTGTGGTGAGATTTTGTTTTCTCAATGCTAAATTGAAACCTGTACTCTTATCCTTTCGCAAAAGGTGAGGTCATGTACCGCTTCTTCAGCCGAGCAGCAACACAGACCGGTGATAGATCTGCTACGTCTCGGAGCCTTTTTGGAGGTTGGTTAAGTTTCACCAAGCTCTTCAACACTTTTAGCGGTGCATCTTGTGAGGATCCCCAAGATTATCTAGACTTTTGTCATGAGGTTCTCAATAACATGGGGATCGTGGGGACCAATAGGGACGATTTTACTACTTTTCGCTTTACTGGATCTGCCAAGACCTGTTGGAGAGATTATTGATTGGCTATACTAGTTAGGTCAGCAGCTTCGACTTGAGAAACGTTCACGCAGCTATTTATGTAGAAGTTTCTCCCCATCACTCTAAGAGAGGCCTATCGGAGGCAGTTTGAGCGTCTCCAGTAGGTTTCTATGACTGTTACTCAGTACGGGATCAGATTCATCGAGTTTGGCTCGTCATGCTCTTATCTTACTTCCCACTGTGAGATAGAGTGAGGAGGTTCATTGAGAGACTCGTCCAGCCCGCTGAATTAGCTAGAGGTGGAGGTAGCGCTATTAGAGGTGGATCTAGAGATGCTAGAGGTGGCAGTGGAGGTATTAAAGGTAGAGGTGCAGGTACTGTTCTGGTTTGTAGCAGAGAAGCTTCGGTTTATTTTGCGCCACATCTGGTCATGCCTAGCGATTGTTTGACTGCCTCTATTTAGGTGTCTACGCCAGTGGGTCATTTTATTGTGGTGGGTTGATGGTCGAGGTCCGTAAAAGCGGAACCGCTTCCACGGTTCATTTTTCGCAGAAGCGGGATCTGGGCAGAATTGCCAAAAATAGTAGCTTTGTAAATATGGCTTCCCGGACCCGTTCAACCTAATTTTTTGGCTCAATTGCAGTGTTTCAAATTGCTTTACATGATTCTATTGCGTGACTAATCTTGTGTAGATTTTTTGTAGGCGTTTCAATTTAAAAATGGACCCAAACCCAAGCGGATCACACCATGAAATTCAAGAAGAAATTGATGAGCCCTTTGATGAGTCGCGCTTCATGTCTGCTGTATGTGAGCATCGATATTTGGATGACCTCATCCATAAAAAGATCATTCTTGAAAAGGGTATTCTTGAGGACAAATTGGTGGAAAAGCTCCCCGACTTCCATGCCCGGCTCTATTCATCTAGGTGGTCCTGTTTTATCGCCACTCCTTGCGAAGACAATGAGGAGTGGGTTAGGGTATTTTATGCCAATCTTAGGCATACGAATTTTGATGACCCACGACTCACAATCAGAGGAAAAATGGTGAAGTTCGGGATTGAGCAAATAAATGATACTCCGGGAATCCCCAACTATCCTTTATAGCCGGCGGAAGAAAGAACTCAGTGTGAAAATGGAGCAGGGCATATGTCTCAACTCTTCCCTCCACACTTGAGAGATAAATGGGGCAACAAAAGAAAAGGGTTGAAATCAGCTGACTTGACAATCGAGGCTAAAAGGTGGCTGCCTATCATCAGCAACAAGGTATGTCCTTGTTGAAATATCTCCGATGTCTCCTACACCCGGGCATTGATCACAACATGCATTCTGGAGGGGCATTCAGGTGAATGTCGGATACTTCATCCTGCAGGAGATGCAGCAGTACTTGAAAGAAAAGGATGCAGGGATGATATTCCCCTCACTGATTACACAGCTGTGCAAGAGAGAAGATGCTGCCATTCGTAGCACCGATCGGTGGCTACCAGCTGACAAACCTTTCCATCCTTTCAGAGTGACAGGAGAGGGAAGTGTTGTCAAGAGCAAGAAGAGAAAAGTCACTGCCACAGCCACCGGTTCAGAATCATCTTCACAGGCAGCTGCTCAAGGGCCATTCGGGATACTTTACTCCGAGCTTCAATCAATTAAGGAGTTAGTATCGCAGCTTCTGAGTGGACCCTCATCCTCCCAGCTTGGTTCCTTCTTACTTCTCCAGGGACGAGATGCATAGTTACTTGGATGCACATAAAAGCAAGAAAGATTCTCTGGAGAAGATGACAGCATCCATCCTATGTGATAGCTCATATTTGTAAAATCATGAAATACATTGGATTGTTACTTGAGTGTAACTCCCGATGCATTCATACTTGTAGCCATTGATCATTTTACTTGCTTTCTAGTTTAGTTTACATTTCCGCATTTTAGATATAAAAACAATTTTCAACAAAAATTCTTAGTGTTTGGCATTGCGAAATTAGAGATAATTTTCTTACATTCCTAATCTCTTACACATTGTTCTCTGTAGGATTCGACCCCGAATCATTGTTGGGTAAATTATATTGCATGTGACTGTGTCTATTACTTTTTAGTACTGGATTTGGGCGTCATCATGGATCACATCCATTGTTCATGTAAAGTGGTGATTAGAGGTCTGGAGACTTATGTAGATTTGCTTCTTCTAGACATATTTTATTTCAATATCATATTAGGGATGGACTGGTTATCACCTTACCATGCTATCTTAGACTGTCATGCCAATACTGTGACCTTAGCTTTATCGAGTTTGCCGAGTTTAGAGTGGAGAGGGACTCCTAGTCATTCTACCCGTAGGGTTATCTCTTATATGAAGGCTCGATGTATGGTCGAGAATAAGTGTTTGGCCTATGTGGCATATGTTTGTGATTCTAGTACTGAGGTCCCTTTTATTGATTATGTGTCTTTCTTCGTGAGTGTCCTAAGGTTTTTCCTTCAGACCTGCTGGGTATGCCACCCGACAGGGATATTGACTTTTGCATTGATATGGCTATGGGGACTTAGCCCATTTCTATCCCGCCGTATCGTATGGCCCCGTTGGAGTTGAAAGAGTTGAAGGAGCAGTTGCAAGACTTGCTTGAGAAGGTTTTCATTATATCCAGTGTTTTGCCTTGGGGTGCGCCGGTGTTATTTGTGAAGAAGAAGGACGGATCGAGGAGAATGTGTATTGATTACCAGCGGTTGAAGTATGTTACAATTAAGAATAAGTACCCATTGCCGAGGATTGATGATTTGTTTGATCATCTTCAGGGTGCCAAGGTATTTTCAAAGATTGATTTAAGATCTGACTACCATCTGTTGAGGATTAGGGCATCCGATGTCCCTAAGACATCTTTCCGCACTCGGTACGGGCATTATGAGTTCTTGGTTATGTCATACGGGTGGACAAATGCCCCAACAACTTTTATGGATTTAATTAACCGAGTGTTCAGGCATTACTTGGATTCATTTGTAATAGCCTTCATTGATGATATTTTGATATACTCCCGCAAATGGGAGGAGCACGAGCAGCATCTCAGAGTGGTTCTTCAAACTTTAAGGGATAGTTAGTTGTATGCTAAATTTTCGAATTGTGAATTCTGGTTGAGTTCAGTTGCATTTCTCGGTCATGTTGTATTAGCAGAGGGTATTTAGGTTGATCTGAAGAAGATTGAGGCGCTCAAGAACTAGCCTAGACCAGCATCAGCTACTGAGATTCAGAGTTTCTTAGGGTTGGAAGGCTACTATCATTGGTTCGTGGAGGGGATTTCATTTATCGCACCCCTGATGACCAGGTTGACCCAGAAAGGTGCCCAGTTCAGATGGTCGGATGAGTGTGAGGCGAGCTTTCAGAAGCTCAAGACAGCTCTGACTATGGCACCGGTGTTGGTTTTGCCCACAGGTTCAGGGCATTATACAGTTTATTGTGATGCATCTCGTATTGGACATGGTGCAGTGTTGATGCCGGATGGCAAGGTCATTTCCTATTCTTCATAGTATTTGAAGATTCATGAGAAGAACTATCCAGTTCATGATTTGTAGTTGGCAGCCATTGTTCACGGATTGAAGATTTGGAGGCATTATGTGTATCGCATGGCATGTAAGGTGTTCACGGATGAAAAGTCTTCAGTATTTGTTCAAGCAAAAGGAGTTGAATTTGAGGAAGAGGAGGTGGTTGGAGTTGTTGAAAGATTATGATATCACTATCTTATATCATCTAGGAAAGGCCAACATGGTGGCCGATGCTTTGAGTAGGAAGTCATCTAGTATGGGTAGTCTTGCTTATATTTCGGTTAGTGAGAGACCGCTTGCTTTGTATGTTCAGACTTTGGCCAATTAGTTCGTGAGGTTGGATGTTTCTGAGCCCTGTCATGTGTTAGCTTGCATAGTTGCTCGTTCTTCATTATTGGAGTGTATCCATGATCGGCAGTATGATGATCCCCATTTGTGTGTCCTTAGAGACACGGTGTAGCGCGGTGGTGCCAAGCGGGTTACCTTAGATGATAATGGAGTTTTGAGATTGCAAGGTCGAGTTTGTATGCCTAATGTGGATGGGCTTCAGGATTTGATTTTAGAAGAGGCCCATAGCTCCCGGTACTCTATTCATCCAGGTGCCGCGAAGATGTATCAGGATTTGCGGCAACATTATTGGTGGTGGAGAATGCAGAAGGATATTGTTGCATATGTGTCTCGGTGTTTGAATTGTCAGCAAGTTAAGTACGAGCATTAGAGGCCTGACGGTTTATTTCAAAGGATTGAGCTTCCTGAGAGGAACTAGGAGCGGATCGCTATGGATTTCGTTGTTGGACTACCACAGACTCGGAGGAAGTTCGACACAGTGTGGGTTAGAGGTCAGCCTCCTAAGGTATCGACCTGGGAGTCCGAGTCCGATATGCGGAGCCGTTATCCCCATCTTTTCCCCAACTCGGGTACTTCTTTCATCTGTCTGTTCAAGGACAAATGGTTGTTTTAGAGGTGGAGAATGTGATGAACCTTTGGATCACAACTTGTTTTAAAATTAAATTTCGCATTCTATGGCCTTAAAACGCTCTCTTACTATTACCTCGATTTGCATGCACAGTCTGGGCGCATAGTTAGAAAGCCTAAATATGAAACTTTGTAAAAATGATACATTTTTACTATAAAATGAGCTCATTTGACTTCGGTCAATATTTTGGGTAAACAGACCCGGACCAGTTATTTGACGGTCCTAGAGGATCCATAGAAAAATAAGGGACTCGGGCGTATGCCCAGTATCGAATTAAAAGGTCCCAAGCCCGAGAAATGAATTTTTGAAAGAAATTGTTTAAAGAATTTGAAAATGAATTCGAAATAGAACACATTGGTATTGGGCCCGTATTTTTGTTCTGGTGCCCCTTACACGTCTTATATATGAAATAATATAAATCTATGAAGTTTGGTAACAATCGGAGTCCGTTTGATGTTATTCGGACCTTAAATGCAAATTTGATGTTTAAAGAAGTTTTGAGAAATTTCATTGATCTTGAGGTTTAATTCGATGTTCATGATGTTATTTTGGTGATTTGAGTACACGACTAAGTCTGTAGGATATTTTTGCGGTTGTGTGTATATTCGATTTGGATCCCGAAGGGCTACTGTGAGTTTTAGATAGGCCACAGGGTGAAATTTTGGACCTAAGGAATTGCAGGCCTGCAGACTTCGCATTTCCGAACCTCCCTTCGCAATTCCCAGGCTTCGCAATTCCCAAACCCATGTTCGTAATTTCCAAGCTTCGCAATTCCCAACCCATATTCGCAATTCCCAGGCTTCGCAATTCCTAACCCATGTTCGCAGTTCCCAAGCTAGTAGAGGTCGAGGTTCGCAATTGCAAACCCCTATTCGCAATTCCCATACCAGAGACCTGCAACTTTTATAATTAGCCGATTTTAAACCCATTTTTCATATCCTCTCAAAACATAAACACATTAGTTTGATTTTCCAAAGACTTCTTCTTCTCCAAATCAATTGTAAGTCATTTTTAACTAATTTTCTTCAATCATTAACATCTTTTAACATGATTTCAACTTAAAATAAAAGATTTTCATGGGGGAAATTGGGTGTGTTGGGTAGAACTAGCTTTTTCAAAAATTGGGAATTTGGACCTCAATTTGAGGTCCAAATTCAAAACAAATTATATATTGGGGTTCATGGGGGGATGGGTAATTGGGGTTTGGTTCGAACCTCGGGTTTTGACCATGTGGGCTCGGGGACACGTTGAGTGTGGAAATGCCAGCTCTCATGTATCGAAGTTCAGAGGGAGCTCATGGGTCCCAAGGCAAGGCTCATATGAGGGGGGGCAGAAAGTCTAAGAGGAGAGTGAAAAGTGTAGAAACTGAATTCTCAGAGTTGAGGGAATAAAGGAGACAACCATTAAGACTTCAAAGAGTTGATAATTTCACACCAAGAGGGGCAGGGGATTGGGGAACCATTGCATGTAGCCTATATACTTAGGCACGAGTCAATGCTGGGCATGCATAGAAATATGGAGTGTTGTCATGCTTGTAAAATCAACCAGATCATACAACATATAAGGTTAACATGGAGGTTAGGATCCTAGGAGACCAATTTTGGGCCATACTCAACAATATTTGATGTTGTCATGCCCCAAACAAACCATAAGTATTAAACACATTTGGGTAGGGATTTAGGATTCATAATGCATTGATTCAGAGCAGGAGAAAGGAAAATATAGCATGATAAATAAGGGTACTGAATTGAATACAAGCAGTAGGTAGACAAGAATGCAAGAACATTAAATAACCATGTTGTTGTTCTTGCTGAAATATTAATTAGAACATACCAGTCAAATAAGCAAAATGCAATAAAGAAAGGTAGCAGGACTTGGAAATATAGCCTTGGCTTTCAGCCAGCTAAACAGGCCAAAACACAAGTAGTAGAGAAAGAGAGAGTGTTTTGAGTGTATGTGTGAGTTCAGAACTAAAAGTGTTCGCGTATATTTTTTTGTGAAAGACTTAGGGTATTTATAGTTGAAAGTAGGTAGTGAAATAAGGTAAAAATTATAGTAGTATATTAATTTAAGAACTCTTAATCAATCAATTTAGAGAATCAAGGAAGTAATCCTCTAAGTTAAGGGAATCAAGATCTAACGAAAAGATTCAGTACCATATAAGGCAAGAAGAAAAATCAGTGCATGATTAAATAAGGAAGGATTCAAGGTTCAGTAGGCATAGAGTAGTCAATTAGGACATAATTCAGAAAAAACCAATTAAGGAAAGGCTCAGTAAAATAAGGTACCATAGCAGAGATATTAGTTAATTAAATAGACGAGTAGAATTCCAGGGCTCTAAAGGAAAATATTTCAATTACCAACAATTAAGGACAATCAGAATTAATCATGGAAAGTCATGGTTCTATATATTCAACATATAAATAGAGGCGAATGAACAAGAGTAGCAAACAACACTAACTATATAGACAGAAAGAAATAAGAGATGAGCAAACACAATCATTCAGAGGTGGTATAAGTAGGCTAAGATTTATCACAACATATTCGAAGCCTGGTGACCACGAGACATTAACAAGAATTAGGTAACCAGGCTAGCACACAGAACTATGGCAAAGAAAGTCATGCTAATACATAGAACCAAGTCAAATAAAATCAGGCTAACACACATAACCAAAGCGAAGAAAATATTTATAAATTAGGGCTTTAAGCACAATCAATTTAAAAAATAGTAGGAGCATAAAATCGGTCAAAATAAACAAGGAAAAAGGTTTAATCGTAAAGAAATTGGTTAAACCATGCGTAAAAGAACTCCGAGAAACCCTAGTTTTTCAAGGAAAGTAAAAACGGTTCAATGTAGATGATCTTTCAGAAGAAGCTCGAGAACAAGCAGATCAAATAAGGAAACATGCTTAAATCATGAAAATAACATCGTTCTGAGAGATTCAGGAGAGAGCTAGGGTTTCAAAAGGAAACTCAAATAGAAATTGAAAGAACATGTTGTCACTTTACAAATTGTAACACACATGGAGTGATTTTGCCAAAAATCACACCAGAGAAGCCTCAAACTATAGAATCAGAAACCCTAGGTCCAAATCGACATGGCCTAAGACCCTTGAGGACCTTAGAGATGTTGAGCAAGGCGATGAGAGACCCATTGGAGGCTTGGGATTGAAAGAAGGCAACCGGAGATGGCCGGAGAAGGAGGTGATTGATGGAGTCTAGGGTTAGGTTTGAGAAAGGAAAGAAGATGAGAGCATCTGAAGGTGGCGCCTTTGGAAAAATGGCTTGGGTTTGGGGGGGGGGGTCGTATAAATTGAAATGGTAAGAATAAATTCTGACCGTTAATCTTTTAGACCAACAGTCTTGATCTGATGGGTCTTTTGGGTCGGGTAGATGGTTATAGGGTTTGGGTCGGGGATTGGGTTATAAGTATTGGGCTTGGAATTGGTCCGATTTTAGCCACAATTGAAAGCCAAATTTGGCTATAACTTAAATAGTCAATTTTTCCCTATTTAATTTAGAAAAAATAATAAATTGATTTTTGAAAATAAATTAAATGTACCAAAATGATTTATAACACATAATTAACTATTTAAAAATACCAGACCTAATTTTTATGACTATAAATGTAATTAATCCTAAAAGGGGCGAATATTATAATTACATGCAATTTGAATTTAAAATACTAAATGACATTGTAGAAAATATGCAAAAATTATATTGGCCATGTTTTAGTATAAATATGAAAATATAATAAATAAATCACCAAAATTATAATTTTGGGATAATTATTGGATTTTTACGGATAAAATATGGTATTAAATTGATTTAAAAATTCTTTAAAAATTAAGGAAAAAATAAATAAACATTTGGACATATTTATATATTCATTCATATGCTATTATGAAAGTATTTTTTATATTGAAAATATACAGAGAAAAATTGGATATCAACAACTGCCCCTCTTTACCTAGGAAGGATAAAAGAGTTGTTGGATAAAGATATGATGGCTAATTTTGACCGAAAGAAATGGTTCAAGGAGGCTTAGGCCATGCGCTAACTTCTGTGCTGCCCACATATCCATGATTTTACAGGAATCAGGTCATATGCAGTTCAGGATCCGTCGACGAAGTACGCCGATGGAGACTTTTCAAGAATGGACGCAACATCTAGGGTCGGGTGTGTGGAATGTTTAGGTTTGATATGGTTGCGGGAACTGGAGTAGGATCGCTCCTGACGAGATGGCCGTTGCTTGCCAGTTTACCTGCAAATAAGTAATACAACCATATATCATTCATAAATTTAAACATGATGCAATTTTCCGTCAGACTATGAGGATAGTCTTCGAATGGTTAGAATGACGTCCATAGACCATGATGTCTTGGGCCATAGGCGTATGATAAAGGTTTTGCAGGCCATAAAATGGTTTTCTCGGGCCCTGAGGATGGTGCCTCCGAACCATGATGCCTTTGAATAATGATATGCAAAATATTAAAAGGGGTCCTCATGCCATGGCATGGTGTTCTCGGGCTATGAAAATGGTGCCTCCGAACAATGACGCCTTTGGATAATTTGGTGATCTTTCATCTCGTGAGATGCAGTATTTGGCGATCTTTCAGCCCTTGAGATGCAATAGGTGGCGATCTTTCAGCCATGCAAGTGTAGATAAGGTGGTGATCTTTCAGCCATGCGAATGCAGATACGTTGGCGATCATTCAGCCATGCAAGTGTAGATAGGGTGGCCTTTCAGTCGTGCAAATGTAGATAAGGTGGTGATCTTTCAGCCATGCAAATGTAGATAATGTGACAATCTTTTAGCCATGCAAATTCAGATAAGGTGGCGATCTTTCAGCCATGAAAATGTAGAGGTAGCGATCTTTCAGCCATGCAAATGTAGATAAGGTGGCAATCTTTCAGCCATGCGAATGCAGTTAAGTTGGCGATCTTTCAGCCATGAAAATATAGAGGTGGAGATATTTCAACCATGCAAATGCGGATAGAAACGACTTTTAGTCTTGGAAGGCAGAATGGTAGCCTTATGCAATGCAGAAATATAGATGGAGACAACATTTAGTCTCGGAAGGTAGAATGGTAGTAGCCTTATGAAATGCAGAAATGCAGATGGAGACAATATTTAGTCTCGGAAGGCAGAATGGTAGTCTTATGCAATGCAGAAATGCATATGGAAACAACGTTTAGTCTCGGAAGGTAGAATGGTAGCCTTATGCAATGCAGAAGTGCAGATGGAGATAACGTTTAGTCTTGGAAGGGAGAATGGTAGCCTTATGCAAGAAATAAATGGGCAAATGGTAATAGATTTTTGTTAGCTGATAGCTGATTATGATATTGTGACTGTTGGGGACATCGTGACATAGGGAATGCCACTGGTGTGTGTGAATAGAAAATGTTGGTAAGTGCAACGGTTTTGAGAGTTGTATTCCTGAACAATGTTTATCTCGTGAGTATATAGTATGTCGGATACTTTCGTAATCCAAGTGCCTGCATCCAAAGAAATATCGTGAGTATCGTAAAGGGGGAAGGTTAGTCTGTATCCTCATTGGCTCTACTTGACCAGCTTGACATTGATCTAGTGATACTGTATGTATCATTGGAGTAGCGTTGCTAAACAAGTCAATTTCAGTAATAAATTGTTACATCCCGTATTTTTGTATGTTAAAGTTTCGTCGTAAGTTCGGGGATGGGATTATTTTGAGATTTTAAATATTATGCTATTTCTAACAAGTGATAAGTAAATTCATGTCGCGACCCCAATCCCGATCGTGATGGCGCCCAACAACAATTGCTAGGCAAGCCCGACCATTTGAACACTCTCAACCCAAGTAAGAAAACCCATTAACAATTAATATCATTAAATTATTAGATAATATAGTTCTATCCAGTGTTAATAGACAGAAATGGTACGGAAACCATAACAACTGCCAATACAACTCCCAACAGATCTTGGGTCATGAGCCTAGAGCCTCTAAATACAACTGAGTAGAAAATCAAAACAAATAAGAGTCTAAGATGCTGAAAAACAAAGTGATAGGGGAGGAGTCGGGTCCTGCGGACGCCTGGCAGCTACCTTGACAACTCTGGGATAAATCTGGGAACAGTAAACAGCACGACTAAGCTCCCGATGCTCCTGAATCTTCACACATGGTGCAGGGAGTAAAGTGAGTACTTCCAACTCAGTGGTAATAGTCATATATAATGACTGAAAATAAGAAATCTCGAAAATACCACAATGAAAAGATGAGACTAACAATTTAGCACATTTAACAGTGAAACAACAGCAAATCAATGACAGGTAAAACAAATAGATATGAATGCAATTTAATGCACATGACTGCTGCGGCGTACAGCCCGATCCATTTGGGTACCCGCGCTCACTGTGGCGGTTCTGACTCCGGAGGGGCTCCTACATCCCAAGCGCAATATCATCGTAGCATTCGCTGCGGCGTGTAGCCCGATCCACAATCAGTCCAGTTATATGCATGAAAGCCACACGAGCACAGTCAAATTTATCATTTTCAGTTCCAATTATCAGGAATTATAGCTTAAGTGTCTATAACCTTAGAAATTTACTAATCATTTCGAGACAGTGTTTAACTCAGTAGTGATATCATGAAAACATGCTCAACATCATGGAAATAGTGACAATAATCCCTAAGGGATCCAAATAATCGGCACGCAGCCCAAATATACTCATAGCAATCCAAGTACGATGTTTACCAATCAATTTCTAGTCAATAATACATCATGAACATCACTCGGACGGACTAAGCCATAGTCCCCATCCACAAACAACACCGCATTCACCGTAGAGTACGTGTCTCGCCTCAATACACAGTCTCAATGTGATAAATCGGGGTTTCAAACCGTCAGGTCATCATCTACAACTATTACTCACCTCAAGCCGGTAGAACACTAGCCCGCAATTCCCTTTCCTCTCGTATCGACCTGCTCGCGTGTCAGATCTGGCCAAAACCACGACGAATACGTTACATTAGGCTAATAGAACCCAACCCAATCGAAAAGACTCAAAAAAGGCCAAAAATCACGAAGTTGGCAAAACCCGAGCCCCGGCCCACTTCTCGAAAAATTACAAAATTTGCATCACCGGACTCCTCATCTCTCCACGAGTCTATGCATATCAAATTTACCAAAATCGGATTTCAATTGCCCTTTCAAAACCCAAATTTGCATTTCAAAAACCAAGCCTTAGTTCTTCAATTTTTCACCCAATTTTTCAAGAATTTAAGGTTGATTCTTCAATAAAATGATGTCTCCAAGTCACGAGACTCACCTCCAATCGATTCCCATTGAAACCCTCTTCAATCACTACCAAAAGGCTCTCAAGTGTCAACAATGGAGGAAAAATGAATAGGCTCGTGGATGAAGTAACCTTAAAAACATTTTGCCCAGGTACTATTTACCCTATGCGAACGCGGTCGAGGCCCTCGCATTCGTGATGATCAGAAAGGCGGTGACCAACTTTAACTCTTCGCGAACACTGCTCCCCGCACGCGAACGCGAACCTTCAGGAGCCCCCACTACATGAACGTGTCTACCTCCACACGAACGCGATGCACCAGACCAAGGACCACCCAAGCAGCCCCTACGCGAACGCAACCTTTACATGCGAACACGAAGGTTCAAGGACCTCCTCATACGTGAACGCGAAACCCCTTCGTGAATGTGAAGGCCAAAAGTGTCCTGCAATACCTGCTGCATTTCTGCAACACTCCAAGTCCAAGATTCTTCCATTTAGCTATCTGAAATCACCACAAGACCCCCGGGAGCTCAACCAAAAGCACGAACATGACATATTACCTTATTCAAACTTGCTCGAACCATGAAAACGCTATCGTTAACATCAAAATCCCCTAATTTCATCAAATAAAAATCTAAATTTCTTAAAAGCTTCCAAATTACACATTCGAGCAAAAACCCGACCTAAGTACCTCCGAATGACCTGAAACTTTGCACACATATCCAAAATCACCTAACGAAGATACTGCAACTCTCGGAACTCCATTCCGACCCTCAGATGAAATCTCACCTATCAACCTAATATCGCCGAAATGCTAACTTAGCCAATTCAAGCCTAATTCTACACCAAGCCTAAAAAATTACTTCTGATTGTGCTCCTAAGCCTCAAATCATCCCGCGAAGCTAACTGAATCATCAGAATTTATATCCGAGCCCTCTAACTAAATAGTCAACTTCCAGTTGACCTTTCCAAAACAAGCTTCCCTCTAAGAGACTAAGTTTCTCATTTCCATCTAAAACCAATCCAATTATACTCAATCACCTCAAATACCGAAAATGAAAAACAGAGAAACATAATATGGGGAAAATGAGGCGGTAACTCACGTGACGACGGGCCGGGTCATCACATCCTCCCCAACTTAAACAATCGCTCTCCTTGAGCGTACCCAGAGTTGTACTAGAAGCCAACCAATATCTGAATGACCTTACCAAACATATACCCGGGGTGATCCCACGTCACCCTAACTCACATAGGCACCGATAATACAATACAGCTGAAATTTCACAGTCCATCTGGACCATAAACCATAGAACCATATTGTACTGCTGAAATCACACCCAGAATAAACCCGAACCAGCGGTAATGACCCACGCCTGCAACCTCAGGTGAAACCATACAACAAACCACACTATCCAGCACTCGAAACGATAGTCTCTATTTACAACGGTTGCCCAAAATACTCAATTAACGATAGGAACCTCTTATTAGCTAAAGTCTTATTCCAACACATTCATATACTGCATACGATAAATTAAACACGTGATAAACTGTAACCATTCCTCAGATCAACCGTTCATGAGGCCACTTCCCTCTGACTAATATCACAACAGATTTCCGGGTCAGACCTCGATATTACCCTTCCAATAAGCTGAAATCGACTCTGTTCGTATTCATTAAGTACTTGAATGATCTCCTCGAATGCAACATACCACTCTGGTGATAAGACATCTCAACACGGGCCTAAGCCACAACTAGCATCATATACGCACCAATAAGAGACGATCCAAACATACTCAAATCATGGAAATTGATTCAAACGAAAGAGTTGTACCTCAAGCTCATCAGTACCATCACAACACAAGGCTGAGACCCCGTCTCACATCATTGAAATAGAGTACCTGAATCCTTCTTGAAAGGTCATAATTTCACGTGGCCTCGCCACAACGCACGATCCTATCCAAACATTGTTACACATGAAGAACCTCAAGTCACCATGCTCAAAGTAGACAGCCACGCACAGATTGATGCCTGAAACAAAGCAATACATGACACCCATAGTGAAGCAAGTGATATACACCATTGAATCCAAAAGGACACAACCAATGCGCTATTCGTCGAGCAACTCCCAATACGGACTTTCATCACAAACCAGGAAGCAAGGCATGCAAAGTAACATATGGAAAACTATTCTCATTATCACACTGCTGTGGTGTGCAACCCGATCCAGATATATACCCGTGGCGGCGTGCCATCCGATCCACACAAATGTCTCATATAGGGAGATGCACATCGCGCCAGATTTGCTCATAATAACAAAATACCGAGTATCGGTCGTAAGCATACTGAGTGCACAATGATATCTACTTATAGCGGTGTAAGCTACAAAAACTCAACTTCCACTATGAATCTTGATAGCACCGCAATATATGTGCTACCGTCCGAAAATCATAACGCCTCACAACACAGAAAAGCAACTCATAGATGTCTCTAGATCACTAGCATGTTCAATAACGATCAAATCAACATATCCTTCATCATTACAATTCAGGGCCAACCAAGCCAACTCAAGCTAAACACGTATCCAATCAGCTCACCAACAAACTCATTACCAAGAAGCCTGAAGCTGCTCCTTCCACTGCTATAACTCATACCGGAGTCGTACAATACGGTGCCCGACACCAAATCAATACCGAAATCAACAATCTCGCCCGACGACATGCCCGATCACAAGGAACGCATCCGAAAAGGTCTTCCAATACTGGAACTAAATTAATGGTAGAAACCTCCATACTGACATCTGTCGCAAAGGCCCAATTAAGGAATGCAATTCTTCCCAGCCGTCCGCTGGTCTTTGGAACATAACCATTCAGCTAGAACATAGTCCGATGCACCTGGCCATTCAACTTGTGGCATTTTTCGACATAACCCATAGAACAATCGTCTAGAATAACCCAACACTGAGACAATCAGTCTACACCCCAATATCATATCTAGAATCTAATATACCAAGCAAAGAAAGATCCACTCTGGCTTCCAAACCCTCAATAGCCGCTAACGGTACCACTACACACTATCCATAACCATAACACAGCCTGAACATGAGAACTCCCAGTTTCTAGCTCCATATAGCAAACAAATTACTATACCTGATCCCAAATTCTGCAGTATAAATACATATTACACCTCGAGTACCCAAACATTCCACAAAAGATATTTTTGAAATTCCACCTGTGCTGCCAAGGAAACTCAGATATCAATAGTCCATCTATCAAGAAATGTCGCAACACTACCGAAGTGCCATCAACTTAATCACATTGCCCTTTTTCTGAAACATATACCCTCGCCAAAGCACTATGATTAGCAACACCATTTCCTTAGTCATATGAGGATCATTCACCCCAATCATCTGAAGATCAATTCTTTAATCACCTGCAGCTGCCCGTGTTGCTTAAGAATTTAATGACTTCCCATTTCGAACTGAACCGGGCCTTACACACACAAATCCTCCACAACATATCACATCTACCATACCACACTCAAATAATATAAGAACTTTTATCTTCCTTACGCGCCACAGACATCGATGCACTCAACTAGTCGAGAACTTTCATTGATCCCATTTAGAAGAAAAATCATTACACACTCCATGCTTTGCATACCCACAGAAAATATACTCATCTTCAAATCACGGTAAACCCAACAAGAACATCCCTGCCAACTCTATTTGTACAAGCTAAACTGCCAGGACTGAATCCTTCTAGCTAAACCAAGCTGAGCAAGCCGTCAAAACCCAAGAGCATTTCAGCAAAATACCTATAAAAGCTCATTACCTCGAACACATACAAAGAATTAATCATACCCTTACTGTACCGATTCGGTCTATTATCAAGCTATTCCGTCTATCAAATTTCTCTATTTATTCATAATCCATTTGATATTTCTCCCTCGCTGTAGCATCACAATGCTTCAATCCAGGATCACCAAAGGTTATTCGAATATAAGACCACTCTGTCTAAGACCCATAGGCCACCGAGTACTCTCTCCATGCTCCCCAGACATACCACGTTCCAGAATACTTTACTTGAAGAACTTGCTGCGCATCGGAATTCGTTACCATTACTTCCCAGATACTGATACAAAGAATCCCATAATTAGCATAAAATACCATGAGTCTTGATCTTTTCTAATGAAAACACAGTCCTTAGCCACATAACCAACCTTAAGACACCTGTTTATTACATGCCAAATCTTGGACACAATAAAACCTTTCTCGAGAGTCATTAACTCTTACATAACTGTAAATTATCTGCCTTAACGAACAGAACTACTCGTACCTTATTAGCACTCTAACATCATAGGATATGATCTCATTCTAATACAAACGAACATCTTCCTTCTCTATGCACTGCGAATTCTTTATCAACAACAGCTCAAGACCTCCTATTATTTCCTCACATCTACGAAGCACCATGTAACCTTTATCAAAATTTTTCTTCACTCGTGCCATTCTCAGCTCATTTTCGGCAACCAGGACTGATCCGCCAGAATACCTCGAAAAGGAAACAACATAGCATATAACCGTGTGATCAGCTAATCAACAGCAACCTCCCCAACTTGGCTCGAAGCCATCTATCAAGATATATTTAATAACCCATAATACTTTTACTCTAATGATGCCACAATATTATAGTGAGATTAAACTCAAATCATCTACTAGCTTATGAAAACACAGATCCTCGGATACTGAAATCCTCTACAAACCTCGCATTCATCCCCACATCAGCTGAGTCCACTCTCTGAAACGACCCAAATTTTTGAATTACAACATGTACTTTTCAATTACACATGAGATCTTCTAACAATATACATAAGAATCGTACCCCTTAAGAACACTCCGCAGGAGATAACCCACCTTCTTCACCTCCATTTAGTATTTCAGCACACTTTCCACCGTCGCACACATAACATAGTCATTTAGTCTTCCTGAGTCTGAACTCATACCGCCACATGTGATGCACTTACTTTCCAACTAGTAGATAAGAAAACATTCTTCACGCGCTCATAACTCGGGCTACACATCGAATTACAATAGGAATCGAACACTTAACAGTTCACCTACTATCC
Organism: Nicotiana glauca; assembly: GCA_026770625.1. NCBI lineage: Eukaryota > Viridiplantae > Streptophyta > Magnoliopsida > Solanales > Solanaceae > Nicotiana > Nicotiana glauca. Next base: position 183,003 of record MU668634.1, read on the forward strand.
AGCAGACTTCTTCGTCACTACCAAGTCACATGGACACATCTCGCAGCACTAACATACTCTTCACAGGGGTATCCAACTGCCATTCCGGCTAATAAGGACAATACTGAACATATAAGTTTAAAATACTTGCTCACACAATCATCACCTCAATGCTCAAGCCATAGGCAAGATCTGGCCTCAAGTCCTCCAGATTGGCCCAACATCAAACTCACGGGATGACATCTCGCCCCTTGATCAGGGAATCACAAGCCATATAGGCACATATAATACCAAGTGCTCACGTGCGCATACAGACATGCGGAAGGAATTTCAAGAGTTATATCTCAAGCTGAATAAAGCGCGCACGATAAGAATTCCAAGAAAGTGAAATTTTCCTAAAGGTTCTGCAGCCTCTCGAGGATAAATACAGACGTCTCCATACCGATCTGCAAGACTCTACTAACTAGCTCATGACTCATGAGGCCTAGTAACCTAGGCTCTGATACCAACTTGTCACGACCCCAATCCCAGTCATGATGGCGCACAACAATAATTGCTAGGCAAGCCCGACCATTTAAACACTCTCAACCCAAGTACGAAAACCCATTACAAATTAATAGCGTTAAATTATCAGATATTATAGTTCTAACCGGTGATAATAGACAGAAATGGTACGAAAACCATAACAACTGGCAATACAACTCCCAACAGATCTCGGGTCACGAGTCTAGAGCCTCTAAATACAACTGAGTAGAAAATCAAAACAAATGAGAGTCTAAGATGCGGAAAACAAAGTGATAGGGGAGGAGTCGGGTCTTGCTGATGCCTGGCAGATACCTCGACAACTCCGGGATAAATCTGGGAACAGCAAACAGCACGTCGAAGCTCCCGATACTCCTGAATCTGCAGACATGGTGCAGAGAGTAAAGTGAGTACTTCCAACTCAGTGGTAATAGACATATAATGACTGAAAGTAAGAAATCTCGAAAATACCACAATGTAAAGCTGAGACTAACAATTTAACACATTTAACGGTGAAACAACAGCAAATCAATGATAGGTAAAACAAATATATATGAATGCAGTGCAATGCACATGACCGCTGCGGCGTACAGACCGATCCGTTTGGGTACTAGTGCTCACTGTGGGGTTTCGAACTCTGGAGGGGCTCCTACAGCCCAAGCGCAATATCATCGTAGCATTCGCTACGGCGTGGAGCCCAATCCACAATATATGCATGCAAGCCACGCGGGCACAGTCAAATTTATCATTTTCAGTTCCAATTATCAGGAATTATAGCTTAAGTGTTCAAAACCTTAGAAATATACTAATCATTTCGATACAGTGTTTAAATCAGGACTGATATCATGAAAACATGCTCAACATCATGGAAACAGTGACAATAATCCCTAAGGGATCCAAATAATCGGCACGCAACCCAAATATACTCATAACAATCCAAGTAGGATGTTTACCAATTAATTTCTAGTGAATAAAACTTCATGAACATCACTCGGACGGACTAAGCCGTAGTCCCCATCCACAAACGACCAAGCACTCACCGTAGAGTACGTGTCTCGCCTCAATACAGCGTCACAGTGTGATAAATCGGGGTTTTAAACCCTCAGGTCATCATCTACATCTATTACTCACCTCAAGCCGGCCAAAGACTAGCCCGCAATGCCCTTTCCTCTCGTACCGACCTCCTCGCGCGTCGAATCTGGCCAAAACCACAACAAATATGTTACATTAGGCTAATAGAACCCAACCCAATCAAAAAGACTCGAAAAACACCAATAATCACAAAGTTGGCAAAACCCCAGCCCCGGACCCACTTCTCAAAAAATTACAAAATTTACATCACCAGACTCCTCGTCTCGCCACGAGTCAATACATATCAAATTTACCAAAATCGAAGTTCAATTGCCCTTTAAAAACCCCAATTTGCATTTCAAAAACCAACCCCTAGTTCTTCAATTTTTCACCAAATTATTCAAGAATTTAAGGTTGATTCTTCAATAAAATGATGTTTCTAAGTCACGAGACTTACCTCCAATCGATTCCCATTGAAACCCTCTTCAATCTCTACCAAAAAGCCCTCGAGGTGGTCAACAATGGAGGAAAAATGAATTGGCTCGCGGATGAAGTAACCTTAAAAACATTCTGCCCAGGTACGTATTTACCCTATGCGAACGCGGTCACGACCCACATGTTCGCGATGACCAGAAAAGCAGTGACCAACTTTAACTCTTCGCTAACGCGTCTCCCCGCACGCGAACACGAACCTTCAGGAGCCCCCACTACGCAAACGTGTCTCCCTCCACGCGAACGCGATACACCAGACCAAGGACCACCCAAACAGCCCCTACGCGAACGCGACCTTAATATTAGAACACGAAGGTTCAAGGACCTCCTCATACGCGAACGCGAAACTCCTTCGCGAATGCGAAGTCCAAAAGTGGCCTGCAACAGCTGCTGCATTTCTGAAACACTCCAAGTCCGAGATTCTTCCGTTTAGCCATCCGAAATCACCCAGAGGCCCCAGGGAGCTCAACCAAAAGCACGGACATTACATATTACCTTATTCAAACTTGCTCGAACTATCAAAACGCTATCGTTAACATCAAAATCCCCTAATTTCATCAAATCAAAGTCTAAATTTCTTAAAAGCTTCCGAATTACACATTCGATCAAAAACCCGACCTAAGCACCTCCGATTGACCTGAAACTTTGCACACATATCCAAAATCACCTAATGGAGCTACTGCAACTCTCGGAACTCCATTCCGACCCTCGGATCAAAATCTCACCTATCAACCGGATATCGCCGAAATGCTAACTTAGCGAATTCAAGCCTAATTCTACACCGAGCCTCCAAAATTACTTCCGATTACGCTCCTAAGCCTCAAATCATCCCCGAAGCTAACCGAATCATCAAAATTCATATTCGAGCCCTCTAACTAAATAGTCAAATTCCAATTGACCTTTCCAAAACAAGCTTCCCTCTAAGAGACTAAGTGTCACATTTTCATTTAAAACCAATCCAATTCTACTCGATCACCTCAAATATCGAAACTGAAGCATAGAGAAACATAATATGGGAAAAACGAGGCAGTAACTCACGTGACGACGGGCCGGATCGTCGCAATTCGTGAAGGTGATAGCGGAAGCATGTCAAAGAAAATGAATTTTCGTCCAAGTTTGGCATATTGGGATAAAATACGGCCCGAGCTAAAATACTCGGTACTTATGGACTAGTGCCATACGAGGTACCATATGACCATGATAGTAAGGTATATAACGTATGTGAAAAGTGAGTAACATTTCAAGTAAGTGAGATTAATTCTCAATTTTACGGGTAATTAATTAACTACCGCGTAACGGAACATTACCTAATTAATTGGGATATATTTGGATAAGTTTAAATCCACCAAGGTGGCAGCCATTAAGATAAAAAATAATGACTCTTGTATAAAAAGGCTACATGGCACATTTGGAAGTTAATGGGCCCTACCAACTACAATTCTTGAAGAATTCATTTTCTAAGTTCTAAGCTCCATTTTTTTTGAGGAAAAAAACTTACAGATGATACTACAACAAATCAACCAAAATAATCCCTTATCATCTTTCCAAATTTCCATCAATATGTGACAATTTATAAGCATCTGGGTAGAAACGCTTGTAGCTTAATTAATGTCGACGAGATAACAACAGCATAAATCTCTTTGAGATGACAGTGTAAGTTGTCCAAACTTACAAATACATAATTATGTACATGTGGTATATGTACCTAATTGCCACTGTTCTATATAAGTTGGCAAGGTCACCACGTTATGAGGGAGTCTACGATCCGGCTGAGAATTTGTAAAGTTTTAGCGACGATGAAATTTTGCGGTTTTAAAGAAGCACAGTACAATCTTTCTCAAGGATGTCATACGGATTTATCTTCCTACTTCGATCCACTGTTACGTATTTTCGCAAAAGAAAATTGGTTCAGGTACGTTAAGGCTAGTCCTTATTTCTTTTGGAATGATCTCGTCATCACATTCATATCCCGGAATTTACGTATATTTTCCTAGTGTCGCAAATTGCATATATTTTTCTAGTATTGTAAGTTATAATATTCTCCTTATCGGGATTCGTATTCAGTTGATTATTTACTTCTTCCAATCAAGAGAGCAGAGAGTTTATATTTATACAGTATTAAAAGTATTTTTATTACCATCGAGCTATAATCGATCGGCAGGCCCATATTGGGCAACCTCTGATCAGATGGTAAGTTATATACCGAGCGTACTGTGGCCGAGCAATTTTAGCGAGCCCAGTTGGTCGAGATACAAAGCCTAGTATGCCCGAGCACTTATGAGAGAGATACACCGAGCCTTATAGGGCCGGACAACTATTTTACTTATTATATTGAGAGAGTTGAGTCAGTATCAGCAGGTAAGCATATCTTTAGATTACCTTTGACTTCCAGCTACTTGCAGTTATTATATTATCAGTTCAGTTTCAACTTTCAGTATATTTCCTTACATACTCAGTACATTATTTCGTACTGACGTCCCTTTTCTGGGGGCGTTGCATTTCATTCGTGCAGGTCAGACAGACAGACGAGTAGGCCTCTTCAATAAGTGTTACTCGAGTTTAGCTTGATCGGTAAGCTCCATGTCTTTCGGAGTTTCCGGGTATAGAGTAGGTCGGAGAGCCGTTCCGATCATAGTATATCCATTAGTAGAGGCTTGTAGACATATCTTATCAGTTAGTGCAATATGTTGGGCTTTCAGGCCTTGTATGTATATTTGGTTAATTTGTCATCTATAATAAATATGACGGCCTTGTCGGCCAAGTTTTATATTAATATTTAGTCAGCATTCGCTATCATCTTGCAATGTGGCCCATGGCCTAAAATATGACATCATCTTTTCAGAATCTCTTAATTGCAAGTTGGTGCTCGGTTGAGTAAGGTACCGGGTGTTGGTCTCGCCCCCAAGTTCGGGGTGTGACAAAAGTGGTATCAGAACAGTTCTGTCCTAGGGAGTCTACAAGCCGTGTCTAGTAGAGTTTTATTTATGGATATATCGTGCACCACAGTTATAAACAGTAGGCTACAGGACTGTCACTCTTTGTTCTTACTCTAGATCGTGTGGTAAATCTCACTTATAAGAATTCAAATTCCAATTTTTGTTATTCGCAATAAGACGAAACCTACATCCGAAATGAAGGTTGGAAAGAGAAATAGTTGTGGACGAGCTGAGTTAAAGGAATTGGATTTTAGTATGATGCCTTCAATAAAATAAATGTGAGGTCTTTAGCAGACCATGGGTGTACTGAAGGGTGTAAGCTTCCTGATAAGAAGCCTTAAGGCAAGAATGCCTATCCATCTTAATGGTGAAGGATAATGAGAGATTAAGAAGATAAGTCCAAGTTTCAGCAAGTAAAAGGAGCAAGGTGAAAAAGGGTACGAGGTACCCAGTTAATGAAGGTTAACAATGTTTATAATTGATGTAGAGGAACATGAGATTTTTGAGTTATATTCAATAGTAACAAAGGTATATACATTTTGCCGCACCCATTCTAGATATGCCCTATAGGGGTTAACCGAATTAGTATAAAAAGATATGATGGATGAATTGTTTGCTTTAGTTGACATTTTTGAAGGATATTACAAATGTTCTAATAGATCTCTTTATGACAAACCCAGATGGTGCACCATAAAATAGTGCAGTCAGATATGAGTAATACAAAGACTTGCACTATATTACCTTAGTGTGGCCCGTGTCCCTAGTAAAGCGAGAAAATTAAGCAATTTGAAGTGCCACTGGATGGAGCAAAGAAAAGCTAAAAGCGAAAGAATGTCGTATTGAAGTTTGCACAAGAAAAGAGATATGCAAAAATATTAGCAGAGCAATGAAAAGATAGATAAGGAAGCATTATTAATAAGGTGTGACACGTGGATGAAATAGTAGTATTACAGAACCTATGGTCAAATGAAGAAAGAGACGAAAGGTGATGGGACTTAAGACAACAAAATAGTATAGGCCATAAGGTTATATCCTTATTTAGAGCAATAAGTTTGTAACTCCAACGCGACTACCAGAGGGGAAAGTTAATCCCCAGAGTAATAGAAATCAGTATGGGCTGGTAAACTAAATATGAATTAGGGGCGGATGATTGGAAAGTACTTGGCCTCATGGTAATTTTAGATTTCGTTCCAGGAGTAATAGAATGGACCACAGAAGAAGATTCACGAGGAATTCACAGAATGGTCATTCAGGAAGACGCTTCCCTAAAGCAAGTAATGTTAGAAAAGTTAAGCTTAAGGGAATATATGTACCAGTTACATTAAGTGTCCCCCTCGCGAGTAAGGGAATTTTTCATCCTTGGTACAAAAGGATTGCCGCAAGGAGAGTAAGGATCATTGATATTATGAAACAACGCCAAAGATGAAGAGGAAAAACATCTATAGGTAGACCTTCGTGGCTCCCGCTTTAGTACACCCCTAAAGGGGGGAATATGGAGTAATGCGGCATTAAGTCAGAATTTAGTGGTTCTAGTGACTATGGAATGGTAAAGGAAGAATGCGATAAATGAAAGAGGAATGTGATGGCACTTATCCAAATCTTATATATACGCTACGATTCAAGAATATCGTGCAAGCACGATGTCAAGGAAAGGAAGTAAAGGTTCCTGCCCGAGCTGTTATTAATAAATAAGGAGCCAATGCGAGACATAAGTTAAAACAAAGGAAATAACCCAAGAAAAATTACGAGTGTGAGCACGTGATTTTTGCCCTAAGCAAATTATTCCCCAAAATTCAAACAAAATAATTTCTTTATTATTTTATAATTTTTGAGAATTTTCGTGTTACTTTCTGTTAATTGTTTGCATTTTATTTATGCATTTTAATTCATAGGAAATATACAAAAATACATTTGACATCTGTGTGGGATTTAATTTCATATTTTAGCGTTAGTTAGTAGTTAAAATTGTTTACATATAAAGAAAATGACAAAAATGGTTATTTGCACTTTTATTTTTAATTTATAGAATTTGTCTTAAATTTTAGTTTAAAACTAGGAATTAGTTAATTTTTGGAATTAAATAAATAGCATATTAGATTCAACTGAATCTTTTATTTTATTCTTTATCATTTTTAACAAAATCAAAATATTAAAAAAATAGGGAAATAGAGAAAAGAAATCAAGTTGGAATAAAAGAAGAAAACAATTAAAAGAGTGGCCTTTATTAGAAGATCCAATTTCGGCCAATTTTAACAAATTCTGCCCGGGCCCAAACCAAAAAACACCCCTAAACCCGCCTTCAACCCAGACCCAAGCCTGGTTCAACCGGTCCAGCACTCATAGGCGTGAAACGGTGTCGTTTCAACACCCTTTAAAATTGGCCCTCAATTTCCTTTAATCCAACGGTCACAGTTGGTCGTTACATTACATATGAATATCGGAAAATAATTCAACCCTAATAGAAAACTATCGTCTTCCTCGTACCCTTCACCTGTAACATCACTGGCGAAGCTGCCGCCGACAAATACCATCGTCTCTAATACATCCCAAAATAACACCACGAGACCCCATCTTCTCCCTTATCATGAATCCACTACCCGTTTCCTTCAAATACCGGCCCAGCTCGTCGAATCTTCCCCCAAAAATTTTCCGGCCACGACGCCAGTTACGCCAATGGCCACCAAATTAACACCGTATATTCTCCTCAGCCTCCTCATTTCAAATACCTAAGTCCCTTCCCTCGAATATGACTAATCGAAGATTTTCCAGCCAAAACCCTAGTGGCCTCAAATCTCTCCAAATTGATACCACCTGATCCTGGGACCTTCCTCATAAAGAATCTGTGATTGATAGCGGTCAATTCCTACCGGAGTTAATTGAATTTGGATTGTGAAACAGGCTGGATTTTGTTTTTACTAAGTTCGTTCCCTTTCTTTTCTTTTATTTTGTTTTTCAGTCACTCTTCTTTATCTGTTTTTCATGCTAGCATGTGGATTCAATTACATTGCTAGAATGATTTTGACAGTAATTAGTTCGCATGATTAGTTAAGGCTAAGGGTCCGATTAGTTTTGTTTTTAGTTTATTTATCGCATGTTAGCTATTCGTTCCAATTAGTTTAATTTAGTAGTTGTCTTTCAAATATTATCTGATTTAGCTCAACTTCTGGTGTTAATCCTGTTAGAATAATAGCTGGTAATGGTTTACTTTTGATTGTTGATTGAATTGGTTAATAATTGAACAAAATTCTGTGATTAATGCTTGGTTTAGTTAGTTAACTTCTAGTTATACTTGTGTATATTATGTTTAGTTTAGTTGATTAGAGTTAGCTAGTCAGTCCTTAGTCTAATTAGTTAATAAAGGGTTAATTTGGGGACTGAATTTGGGAGTTACTAGAAGCTTCTAGGAGGGGTGGTAGTTAAAAGTTTAGATTGATAGTGGTAGTTGCTTGTGTCCCAAGTTAAAAATTCAGGGACTAAACTAAAATTAAAGAAGGACCCTAAAAGAGAAATTAAAATCTGATGCTCATTTCTTGTTGCCTATAAAAGGCAACCCCAATGCCTTTATTTACAAGTTGGGGACACCCCTAAAAATTTAAAAGTCTCAGCCATCCAATCTCCCTCAAAAACACTCTCTCAATTCCAGGTCTGAAAATTGGAATTCAAAACTCAAAAAAACCAAAAAAAAAAAATGAAAACAGGAGAAAAATAAAATAAAACAAAGCTACTGTTCCATTACAGAGTCATAGATTCCTAACTACTGAGTGATAGTTTCTGGTTCATCACTGGTTTGCTGGAGTTTTAAGGTCTATTGAGTTATTTTCGTGTGGTGTTGGGTTGTATGAAGTTAGATTTTAGTTGTTTTCACTAGTGTTGTTCTTATTCTGTTTGTCACTGGATAGCTGTGATTGTTGAGTTGGAAATTGATCAGTTTTTATGGAATTTGACTGCTGATATGTTGTTGCACTTGTCATTGCTGTTGATTCTCTCTTCTTCTTCTTATATTTCACTAATCGAGGAACATATTTTGTGACCTTCAGGCATTGAATATGAAGTGGAGTGTTATATGAGGAGATCTTTAAACTTTCGCACCCTCTCTTAATTTTGGAGTGTCAAACAATATGTTCATTTGAATTATTTGTATAAATTATTGCGTTTTGATTTCTATTAGACTGAAAACTGATTTTAATTAGATGGGTTGTAATAATTGGGACTGCCTAGTTTGGGCTGCTTAGGATCAATATGGATTGTTGGATTTCCTTTTGGTTTTACACTAGAATTGATGCTAGTTTTTCAATAGGACACATTTGAATTTAGAGCATGACCTTAGGTTAACAATTACTGGATATAATCCTGCTAATAGTAGTAGAATGCGACTGCTTGACTGCTTACGAAAATGGTTGAAAAAATGAATGTTAATGATTGTTTGATTCCTAGCCTTGCTTAAATTTGTTTAAAGCGTGATAAGTAGGATTAAATAGCTATTACGTCCCAGGTTAACCAATTAATTATCCATGTAGGAAACAACTAGTTTAAAATTAAATCTTGGAATTGGAATTGTATATGGTTAGTTGCTTTAGAATATCAGTTAATGGTGGATTCTGAAAATCAAAGGCTAACGAATTGGTAAAGGGTGCATGATACTTACTTACTTGGTCACAAATCATGACTGGAATGAAAATAACGGGCTTGTTTGAATTCCATCTGGTGAGATCTAGTAGCCCTGAAGCAGGAATTAAAAAATCAACGTGCCTTGGGCCTGGACATCTCTTTACAGACCCAAAAAGTTACTATAAAGTAAAGACTTTTAAATGGATATTAGGAACATGGGAAATTAATTCGCAAGTGTAAAATTGGGCTTCAAATTAGGTGGTGAGTTCAAATTAAAAGGGTCCTCCCTTTTGTTTGAATTTGGACTTGAATTTGAGGTTCGAATTTATATGCTCCAATTAATTAGCCCGTTTAGAGAAAAATAACGAATAGACAATCGTAGTTGCTTTAGACTGACCTTAAAGTAAAAATGATACGGGCCTCGACGAACAAAACATATATTGCGGGGACATGAAATAATATTTGAATTAAAATACTTAGATTTCGGGAGGGGCCGTTTAGCAAATTTTACGACCTTCCCCAAAAGATAATCACACGCTAGCCATTTTAGGCACGTTTTTGATAATTTTACCTTCTCAAATACGGATGCACAATTCATGCGACCCAAATCCAAATACCAAAATGTTGAATAGGAATGTGTTGAGAATCCAGGTGCATTTCATGTGACGCCATCCAAAAATATATTTTTAAACGACGTTCACTTTCTTAATAATTGACTAAAAACGATTAATCATCCTAAAATTACATTATAGGATGACATGTAGTAGAATCATATAATTGTGCCAAATATAGCAGTTGAGCAAGCGTGCTAGAACCACGGAACTCGAGATTTCCTAACCCCTTCTCCTGGGTTAACAGAATTCCTTACCCGAATTTCTGGTTCGCAGACTGTAATACAGAGTCAACCATTTTCTCGACTCGGAATTTGAACCAGTGACTTGGGACACCATAAATCACCCAAGTGGCGACTCTGAATCTCTTAATAAGAGAATTCTGTTTCGATTGCCCTTCAATTGGAAAAATTCCATTTTATTATACCCTTCGCAGGGTGTAGTAGCAGAAAAAGGAGGTGTGACAGCTCTGGCTACTCTGCTGGGGACAAGAACCCAGAACTTTTGGTTTAGGGTTTAGAATTCGAGCTTAGATAAATTTTCATAGTTGGCTTTATCTGATTTTGCTACATGTTCCATATCTTATGTGCTAAATATTTTAGCGCTTTAATATTTGTTGAATTGTATATAAATTGTCGCGAATCCCTCCTTCTTTCTGACTCTTCTACATCATGGAGAAGGGTGCACTACATGTAGCTTCTCTTCTGTTTAGAGTCTTTTTCCCAATTAAGAACGAGGTTTGGATAAGTTGCAAAGCCGGCGGAGCTTCTGTATCCTCGGTATGCTTCCTCCCCCTCGGCTCGAGTTGTCCACTCGGGTAAGCCAGGTCTAGACCAATAAACCTAGGGTTTAAACCTAGAAGAACAATAAAATCATGTCGGATCCGTAGTAGGACGCTTGTTTGCATCATGTGCATTTGACTTGGGGGACTCAACACAGGGGTTGGGTCCGTTTAGGACAGGTGACCTAAATTGAAATGATCATCCTGATGCATCTTACGTGCTACGTATGCATTCATTTGCTTGGCTCTGCATGTTGACCGGCTTGTGAAAAATTGTGACAATAGCAATGTTAGGACTAAGTGAGGGTACCATTTCTTTAAAAAAAACCAATACCCAAATAGTACTGAAATGTTGTCGGATTTTTGAAAAATGAAGTGAAAGAAAACAGAGAATATTTGAAAAAGAAATGGTTTTTCAAAAAAAAATAGCTTTGATCTTGGCCAATCGGCCCGAACTACACTGGTTTGATTCTCACCGGATGTGAGATACGTTGGAAACCCTCATCGGGTCCAACCTCCCTTTTGCCAAACATAGCCAAAAAATGTCAAAATTTTAATTTTCATTATAAATAAGTCGGGTGATGCCATTTTTGTTTAAAATAAGCTGAATGTCCCTCAAAAGGACGCCGGAAGGCTGTTTTTGCAAGAACAGCCACCCTGAGTCATTT
>MU668634.1:194933-233441 GCA_026770625.1 Nicotiana glauca
CAAAACCAAATCTTTATTTTTCTTAAACAAAATATTCTGTTTTGTTTTCCCAAATAAAATTTTTGCAAAAATAGCCACTTTTCCCTTTAGTCATTAAATCCCCTCTAAATAAATATGCAGGATGAATTCAAACAATATCGAAACCTTCTCAGTCCTGAGCGAGATACCCCTAAAGTTCCATATGTGGTGGGACGACCTGGGAACTGGAAGTAAAGAAACGGTGGTCAAAATTTTGGGCGGCCTTATTGGACTCACGAACATAAAGCCGAGAAAGGATATTATTGAAGCATTGTTACCGTTCTGGGACATAACATGTAATGTCTTCCGATTCTCAAATTTTGAAATCACACCGACATTAGAAGAGATAGCAGGGTATGCAGGCCTCAACGGGAACCTACGAAGTAGATATCCCTTATCACCAAGACTGGTCACACTCTACAGATTCTTAGATTTTTTAAACATCAGTTGGGATATCCAAGACCCGTATCTAGCATAAGGGTGTTGCACTTTACACTTCCTCTATCATCAGTATGGCAACCCAAAAGGCTTTGAAGAGCCCAACACCGGCCTGACTCATGCTGGAAACAAAGGCAAATGGGAAGCCCGGCAGGGGTTAGCATTCATGGTGGCTTTTCTAGGAATTGTGGTTTTCCCAAGGAAACACGGTCACGTAGACCTCGGGCTAGTAGGGACATTGCATGTGTCTACAAAGAAAACTACTAGCACGGTGGTTCCTTTGATCGTAGCAGAGATGTATCGAGCTTTAACCAAATGTCGAGAGGGTGAGAAATTCTATCAGGATGTAATCTCTTACTACAAATGTGGATTCAGGAGCATCTATGTCACCGTACAGGGTATATGAATTTTGGGTTAACCGGGCTTAGTTGTATCAATGAATTCGATACCCGAGTCACAAGCGTTGAATTTCCTAAGGGTGTTGAGGCCTGGTCATCATGCTTGAGATCGTTGATCGCAGATAAGGTTGAGTAGGCTTATGGGTGGTTTCCTGCTACTGAAGCTATCTACACATCAGCAGAGGTCCTATATTCTTTTGATGGGTATCCGAAGCATACAGCCTTACGCTCCTTACTGGGTTTTGCGACAACTTGGGAGATTCCAGACAGTGCACAATGATGAAGACCTGAGTGAGCAAGTCATTGAGTTAGACCCGAAGGCTGCATTTCCTGAAGGCAGAATCCGAAAGATATGGAATGAGTGCCGGTTCCTCGAGCCTAAAACCATAATACTGGACCAAGCTATAGGTGAGGTAGATCCCAAGTATCTGACGTGGTTTGGCAAAAGATTCCAAATCCCAGAGAGACCCACTAAAAGACCGCACATTCAGTAATTTACTAATGGGGTCTAGGTTACATGGGATAGGGAAATAAGGAAAAGGAGTACCGAGCTTGAATAGGACAGTTGAAGCAACAGGTCCGGGACCTCCAATTTGGCAAGAGTGTACAGGCTGCAGCCGGTGAGGGTGATAAAAAGAAATTAACTCAGGAGAACGAAGCACTCAAAGCCCAAATTAAGCAAATGAAAATAGATGCCAGGAATCGAGAAAGAAGTCCATCTGATCAAAGGTTGATCAAAGGGTTAAAGAGACAAATCTCGAATTGCCAAGAAGAATTAGAAAAGTCCGAGGGAAACATGGAAAGGCTTTGGGAACAGTGGGCCAAGAAGATTGTGGAAAGAGCCCAGTTTGTACAATAATTGAAAAGGGATTACAAGGGAACCATCGCCAACATGAGGAGAAAAACGAATACTCTGGAAGAAAAAGTGGCCCGGCGAGATAAAGAATTTCAGGCTGAGAGGAGCCATTGTTATGAGTTGATCGCCGAGATGCAAAGGGAAATAAAATTGCTACAAGACCTTCACCTCCAGGATTCCCAGGTACTCGAAGCCCGTACTCAACAGATAAGCCGACTTCTGCAAGAAAAGGGCCAGATTAGGTAAAGGATCCGAAGCATTGCATACTATATTGTCAAGAAATGCTAGGACGGTGAACGAATGGGTTGTAACACTTTCTTTGCATCAGTGATGATATTTGTTCAACGGGTCATGAATGACTTGGAGCAATTTCAAAGGGATCTTGCGCGCAGGCCCGCGGAGATGCCGAATGACGCCCCGCAGGTCCCAGGATTTGAAGCTTTGATGTACTCCTAGATTAAATAGAGTCTGTACTTTGTTTTTAAGTTTGTTTTGTACTTTCCTTTTAGAAAATGAAAAACAAATAGTCTGGTAGTTTTGTAATCACAGTTGTTATTAATGAAAATTCGAAAACTTGTTCTTCATTTATTGCATTTAATTTTACGCTTATTGACAAGAACTACGCTTGGTCTGATTCATGCAGTGTCGTGACACGTAGGCAATATCTATAGGATTCGACAATAAGAAATCGAGGGAATGAGAGAACCGAAACAAAGAGAGAAAAAGGAAAAAAAATAAATAGAAAAGAAAAAATAAAAAGAAAAGGAAAAAAGACAAAGAAAACAAAGAAAGTTGCCATTAGAAATAAAGTCGGGATGACGCAAGCGTTCGAGCAAATGCATACTAGAAACCGTTAACTTCCTAGGTGCATTCATGCCCCAAATGTGAAGTTATCTATTGTTGATGCCCTAAGCACTAACAGCGTTGTTGTTGATGATGAGTTCAGGCAAGTGGTTCAGTTTACTGGCATTCTGGCAACCCACCCATACAACACATGTTCTAAAGATAAGTAAAATATGGTCAACCAAGAGTTAGAAGCAAGCATCGTCGACCCGTCTAGGGAGGAAGAAGTCGTGGATGTCAACGCCATAAAAGTGGAGATGTATAAATTTAAGCAACAGATGGCCAAAATGTACCAAGCTTTGGCAAAGGGACACCCACTACCAGCTTATCATGCTAACCCTGCCTACATCCCACTATTAGTTCAGCCACAAGATCCTCGTACAGTTAATTCCTCTCCGACCTACCCTACCTACCAACAATACTACGCAACTACTTCCTAAACACCACCACCCCCACCACCCAAACAAATCCTATTCCATCCACCTCTAACCACTCCCGTGTTTGTGGATCCTCTACCCTCCACATTACAGAGATCTCTATTACCAACCTGAACCTACCTTCAAACCTCCAGAACCATATCCCTACACTCCCCGTCTTGATATCCCACCCGAGGAAGAGAAGCCTCCCAAAAACCCTGAGCAGGAGGAGATGATACGAAAGGTGAAAAGCTTGGAGCAATCGTTCAGAAATATGCAAGGTCTAGGAGGACTAAGTCATTGTGGCCTGCAAGGACTTGTGCTTGTTTCCTAACATCCAGTTGCCTTCCAGATTCAAATTACCCAAGTTTGATCTGTACGACACACATTGTGACCCAGTAGCCCATCTGCAGGGATTTTGCAGTAAGATGAGAGGCGCTGGGGGAAGGGATGAGTTATTAATTGCATACGTTAGTCAAAGTCTCAGTAGTGCTGCTTTGGAATGGTACACGTGGCAAGATCATGCTCGATGGTACACCTGGGATGATTTGTCCCAGGCATTCGCAGGCCACTTTCAACATAATCTAAAGATTGTCCCAGACCGGTTGTCATTGACCAAAATCGACAAAAAGTCGGGGGAAAGCTTTAGAGAGTACGGTTTTTGGGGGAGAGAACAGACCGCAAGAGTTGATCCTCTAATGAAGGAAGGCGAGATGGTCGACTATTTTCTGCAGGCTTTGGAGCCTACTTATTATGGTCATCTGGTATCGGCAGTTGGATAAATTTTTAATGAGGTAGTAAAAATGAGAAGTACGGTGGAAGAGGGTCTCAAGACTAACAAAATTATGAGCTATTTGGCGATTAAAGCAACTACCCAGTCCATCCAGAGCGACACTGGAGGGGTATTGGGAAAGAAGAAAAAGAAAGATGTTACAGTAGTAGAATCAGGAGCTTCGACCAGGGGTCCATCACCATATTACCACCAACCACCCCCCATCCCCAAACCTACCCACACAGCCCACACGGCCCACCACAATATTACTATCCACCTCTCGTCCCTCACTTCTCCGTCCACCATGCCCAAACATACCCCCAATCTTAGGTGCCATGCTGTGACCCACCTCACAAAATATTTACCATACTCAAAATACCCACCCACATCCGAGAGCCTACAAAAACCCCCACTGGACTCAGTTTTTGACCCAACCCTATCTTTCTACAAATATCATCCGGCCCTATCTCGATGATGGGTAGCCGATTGAAGGCCTGCTTGCTTGACTCGGCTAAGTGTTCGGGGGTATAAAGTCTAACAATTCTTGTCATACTCTGTGCGGCAATAGTTTCTTTGAACCTATGTTTTCCTTTCCTCTTTGCCTCAGCTGTATAGTCCCACGGCATATCCTTTGTATGGTATGGCATCATGGTTGACATCACCACTGGAATCTGTGGGGATATCTTTACTCCGAATGTAACATATGCCTTGGGTGGTAAAACCGCAACTTCAAATGGTGGGGGTGCATTTGCTGGAGACACGAATTTGACCTCAATTGTTGCTGGTGTCTATGTAGATGACGTTGCTTCAAACTCAAGTGGCACAGACATACTTACCTCAGCATCTCCAGATGGCTGCATCTGGACTACGATCAGATTAAGAGTAACTATTGGCTTCTTCGGGTCATTACCCTCTACGATCAACTTGATTAATCCCTCGGGATCCTATTCATCCTCTATTTCAATCATGTGAACACCTCCACCTTTGTGGTCTAGCAGCGGATTATTGCGGACATTTGAAGCAGGTTCCTTTGCCACAATAATCTTTTTATCAATTAAAGTCTGGATCTTATCTTTCAGAGAACGACACTCGTCGATAGTATGTCTCTTCATGTCGGAGTTATGCACATGATTTGTTTGGGTTAACCCACTGAGAAGGGTTCTTATGAGTTGTAGCAGGCATGGGGGTGACATAACCAGCAGCTTTTAGTCTTTCGTACAACTGGTCAATAGGTTCAGCAATGGATGTGTAATGTTTAGGACGTATGCGGTCAAAATTTGGTAGAGGTCTAGGGAAGTTGTCGCATGTAGAAGGTGATTGATAATGGGATATTTAAGTATCGTAGGCTTGGTAAACATGCGCGGGTTGGGTATATCTGGATGAAGTAGGCTGATATGTGGGAGGTGGAGGTGATTGATAAGTGGGTGGTAGAGTTTGGTAGGAGGGTGGGGATGCTTGGTAGTTCGGAGTCGATTGATATGTGAGTGGAGGTGTTGTGTAAATTTGGTATTCGACAGGAGATTCGGTTCTCTGTACGACTATTACAGCTCCTATGTCCCATTTCTTAGACACACCACCAGACTGCAAGGCCTTATATGTAGTTTGTAAGGCTTCGAAGTTTGTAACCATACCGCTTTTGATGCCTTCTCCAATCATTTCACCCAATTTGATGATGTCAGAAAATTTATGGCTCTCAATCAACATTATCCTTTCATAATAATGCGGGTCCTAAGCCCGCACAAAGAATTTGTTCATATGTTCCTCCTCTAAGGCAGGTCTGACCTTAGCAGCTTCGGACCTCCAACGAGTAACATACCCACAAAATGTTTCTGTGGGCTTCTTCTTTAGATACTGAATGTAGAACACATCCGGTGCATTCTCTGTGTCGAACTTGAAACTGTCCATGAAGTTAAACTCCGTGCCTACCCAGCTCGACCATTTCTTTGGATCTTGGCTAATGTACCAAGACAGAGCATTTACCTTCAAACTCCTCATGAACAACTTCATGCGGATTCTCTCGTCTTTCCCTACTCCAACCAGCTTGTCACAGTAAGTTCTCAAATGGACCCTTGGATTCCCTGTACCATCAAAAATCTCAAACTTAGGAGTTTTGTACCCCTCGGGCAGTTCGACATTGGGCTTTATGCAAAGATCTTCGTAGTTCAGCCTTTCAATTTCCTTGCTTCCTTCAACGCCTTGAATTTGGCTAGTCAATTTCTTAAGTTCCTTAGCCAGGTTCCTGATGAATGTGTCTTTATCATCAGACTTGGGTATGTTTGAGATGGGTTGGGTGGAATATTGCATAGTCTCCACATAGATGGGGGTGTTATAGTGGGTGTGATAGTTGTTATTTGTGGAGTTTTAGGGTTTTGGGATGAGCAAGGGGGTGTTGTTTGATGTACGGAAGGTGTTAAAGTGGTCGTGGGAAGAGGGATGGTTTTATTTTTTAGGGATATTCTACGTAGGCTTGGGGTTCTGGGCATTTGGGAAATTAACATCTAGAATGGTGAGGGAAAATGACAGATTTGCCAGATTCCAAACAAGATCAAGTTCTTCTTGGAATTTCAGCAGCTTTTGTTCGAGTTGGGATGCATTATCCTTATAAACCTAAGTACCATGACCATGAGTGACCTCTACCTGTTCAATTGAGTTCTCCTTTCTGGTGTTGTTCAAATCTTTCGTCTTCCCTTTTTTCTTGTTTCTGACAGGACTAATAGGAGGAGTGGGTGGAGGTCCCCTGGATCTCTTGGAATTGGATGATGTTGTAGAGTGTACAAACTAACTTTCGAGGAAGGTAATAATAAAAATAAAGAAAAAAATAAATAAAAGGTAACCAGGTTAGTGAGGATTACAATAAGGGTTGAAATATTTAAACACATAGTGCAAGAATATAAATTGTATCCTAATTTGGGGACCTCTTTGTGCTCGAGGTGCGCCTAGTGACAAATTGATTTAGAGAACTTAGAATGCTATATGCCTTATTTTATTGATAAAAAGTAGACGAACCCCAAATCGACACTAAATAACAAGAAATAAAAGTCACTAATGGCCATTGGCCTTATTACATTTCATAAAAGAAGAACTCCTATCTACTTGGTCCTAGAAGGACCTTCCCCGGTTTCGGCATCTTTGGCTCCGTCGAACAGCTTTCCCAACTCACGAAGTCCCAACAAAAGGTAGGCTCTGGCTAGATGTATGCCCTTGTTCCCTTAGCATTTTGGCAGTCTTCGACCCTCTTGAGAAACTTCTTTTCCAATTCCACCATGCCTCTCTCCAAATATCCTAGTCGCTTATTGCATTGACAACCATGTCCTTCCATTCCTCAATCAATTTTTGGTAGGCTTCTTGTATCTCACGGTGCTCCCTTTTGCACTACCGGATCCTCTTGCGCAATTGGTTGTATTTGACCTGTGCCCCAGCCCTTTCATCTATGATCCTATGGCCCTTGGCAAACCCTGGTTGGCCCAGACCATCGTGATTATCTTCAAACCAGCATGAATAGTAGGGATTACAACCAGAGTGATATCTGCCTACCTCGATGCTATCTCTTCCCGTGACGATCTTGCAGTGCCACATATGATGAGCTTGGCACTTATACGGACTATCATCAATGTGGAAGTCATCCCGAAAATGACTCTTCTTGTCGATCCTGGGTATAACCCGCTTCCTACCAGCTTGCCTTATAACCTGGAGAGGGACGTAAGGGTATGTTCCTCTCAGACCGATCAATATAAGAAATGGTGAATCCCTGGATCGAGCGATGAATTCTTTGGTCGTAAACCACTCGAACATCCATTGTACCTGACCCTCAGTTAGATTATCAAACAACTCTACCTTTCCACTGGCGTCTTTTGGTTGAGCGAACATATTGGGCATGTAATTCATTCCCCTCGGATTATGGAAGGTTATATGATCATCCCAGTCCCTTCTCTGAATCTCTTGTCGATATTCACCCCTTTAGATATGCTCCATGAGCCAGTGCTGAAGTAGCAAATTGCAGCCTTCGAAGTGTTTGACTCCCTGTTGAAACTTCTCTAGGGCTCGGTATATTTTCGCAATCATCATAGGCACAATGCTGAATGGTTTCCCGCCAATTCCTTCCATTAAGGTCTTAGTTACCATAGCCAGTTTGTTGTGGATTCTTGCTTTCTTCATAGGAAATACGATCAATCCCACGAAACAAAACATGAATATAAAGTCCCTTCGGTGAATATGCCCTAATGATGTGATGGCGAACTCGTCAGGATAGGTACGGTAGGATTTGCTGTGACCGAACGTCTCATGCAAATATTCAAAAGGGATATATGATTCTTTCATATATGTCAGTTATTGAATCGTTTAGACCCATCATTTTGAGGAAACCCCTGCCCTTGCGGTTCTCAGGCATTAACAAGCCCGGAGTTTCCCATGCTATACCGGCCAATCCTCCTATCTCTTCTAGCAAGTGTGCCATTTCAATGTCCCCGAAGTGGAATACGGACCTCTCACAAACCCTGAACAAAGTAAAAGCTTCTATGATCTTTTTGTTGGGTTGGATTTCCAGGAGAGAAGGTAGGTTTCCTAAATATTTTCGGACAAGAGTTTGATCACTAGAGTGAAGATCCTACCACCAGCTTAGCAATTTTGGGTGGATGCTGGTGACCATGCCGAATCTGGGGACTTCGTGCCTTATATTTCTGCAAGACAAATAAGGTTAGGCCCTTACCCCCACCAGACATTGCTATTTAATATTAACAATTGGTATAAAGCATTTAATTCTCCCAATAATTGTACAAAACATGGTCCGTTTGGGTTGGGGAAACCCAGTGCATTTTGGACAAGGCTATCTTAAGGAGTCATTATGCGGACAACATAACTGACTTGGCTAGGTTTGACCATGATCCATGCACATTTTAAACAGAGTAAGGTTTCTATGGGGTTTTAGACTGATTCCCTTGAGCGGGCAACTCAATGGGGAAAGGCACAGAACCGTCGACTACACCGTTGATTGACTGGTTTTGCCGTAAATATGCCTTTTTCGGATTTAGAGGGTGATAATATCGGAAGAGCGCTACCACTCAATATAAGCGTTGCTAAGGTATTTGTTTGCTACGAGTGGAGTATGATGTCGAGCATGATTATGCAATAATTAAATGTATGTTGGCACGTATTTTCATGTTAAGAAAGCAGTAAATACAGCAATTTCATAGTTTAAAGCAGTAATAAGGACGGAAATAAAGAAGACAAGTCAGTTTTGCAATTGAAAAGGGAATTGAATGCTTAAAGGAATAAGTAATTTCACATAAAGACGTATAAATTCACAATAACAGTCTGAAATGGTAGAAGCCTAGAAATCCCCATCAGAGTCGCCATGCTGTCGCATCCCCTTTTTTCTCGCGAAATCGGGTTTATGACATTTGGATGGACAACTCGTTCCTTTTGGGAACTGGGTTTTGCATTTGAAGAGTCTCCATCTAATGATTTAAGGTAAATTAGGACACCAAAAGAGATTCAACTTTACGTTTTTGGGATAACCAGAGATAGGATAAGGGCTTGAAATTATCCTATAGGGAAGGTGTTATGCACCCCTCATGATCCACCAATGTGGTTCCCGGCCAGACGATTATTGCGAATTTGGGGTGCAATCAACATATAAGCAAATAATGCTCAAATAAGAGGGGATTTCAATACACAATAGTTTGAAGGTAAACAAAGTTTGAAAGAGCAATTAAAAGAGCGGATTTTAAATAAAAAATTTACAATGCTAAAAAAAGAAAGGGGGAAAATAATGAAAGGTGGTCCTAGGTTTAATAAAATATGGATCACATCAATGCAATAACCGGTAATCACTCCTCAAAAGAGGGGTTACACATTGTAATAGTGCACCGGTCATCATATCCATATCCATCGTTTCCCACCCCTTTTAAGGTACTAAAGCGCGTATTGGTCTCGAACATTATTGCATGCTATCACCCGTCACGTTCCTATCAATCCCAGTTGCACTTAGGATTACTAATCCTAAAAGGGAGGGACATTAGGTTGATTTGAAGTTTCAAAGGTTAAAAAAAAAATCTAAGGCAACATACAAAACCTATAAAAGACTGCACATTAAAAGAGAAACACATAAGGCTCAAGTGTACCTCCTCAAACAAACACAATCCAATAGCACGATGTAAACAAATGAGTAGGGTCTAATAAAAAAAATATACTTGAGGGATGAGGAGATTGTTGTACTGCAATAGGCCATGGCTTATTACATGACTCAGTTAGGAAACAGAATTGGATCTGCCTATGGATTGCAGCACTTAAACAAATAACAGAGACGAGTTCAGTTTTATTTATATTGCCTAAGGCTTGCCTAAGTGTTTAGGTGATACCTTAGAAGCACAGTATCTATTACTGATCTTGAATGCACTCACAGCTTAAACCGGATGATTTGAAACCTTACCAGTGTGTTTGCTAAATCACGGTAGCTATTTACTTAAGCATCGGTTCAAAAACAGGCGGGTTTTACATTAGATAGGATCCATTATTGCCAGTTTTGACTCCTATCAACATGGTATCTAACGTACTGATATTTTTTTAACATGGTACTGATTTATAACAATTTAAATCCTAGAGCATGATGTCTAAGTGGTAACAAGTGTGCAAGATTTAAAATGAAGTCCTATAGGCAGGTTATTTAGGCGTGAAGTTAGACATGCAGAATAAATCTCCATAGGCATGATATCTAAGGTGCAGAATTAAAATATCCTATAGGCATGGATTCTAAATGCAGTTTGAATATGCAAAATTTAAAGTATTCCTATGGGCATATTTTCTAAATGTAGTTTGAAACTGCAGAATTAAAAAACAATCCTATAGGAATGATTTCTAAATATAGTTTGCATATGCAGAATTATAAAGCACCCTATGGGCATGGTTCCTACCATCGACATACATAGATACCCAACCCTTTTCACTAGCCAGCCCCAAATGTTCATTACAAGTTATTACAAACCAGGAATAATAAATTACATCAAAATACATAAAAAGTACAACTAGAGGAGGCCAAATTCTTGGTTCCTCCCTGAGCTATGGAATAACTGCCTTAAGTTGTCATTTTCTCTAACTTGAGTGTGTCAGAGTTCCCTAAGGGCCTCAATAGGACCCCTGGCAGTGATCACATCCAAATTACATCACTAGAATAGGGACAAGTACAGTGTGGAAATGCCAGTCCTCATGTATCCAAGTTCATATGGAGCTCATGGGTCCCAAGGCAAGGCTTATATGAGAGCGGAATAACTTAAGTCTAAGAGGAGAGTGAAAAGTTGAGAAACTAAGTTCTAAGAGCTGAGGGGATGAAGGAGTCAACCATTAACACTTCAAAGAGTTGATAATTTCACACCAAGAGGGGCAGGGGATTGGGGATCCATTGCAAGGAGCCTATATACTTAGGCATGAGTCAATTCTAGGCATGCACAGTAATATGGAGTGCTGTCATGGTTGTAAAATCAACCAGATCACACAACACATAAGGTAACATGGAGGTTATGATCCTAGGCGCACTAAGTTTGGGCCATACTTAGCAATATTCGACGTTGTCATGCCCCAAACAAACCATAAGTATTAAACACATTGGGGTAGGGATTTAGGATTCATAATGCATTGATTCAGAGAAGGAGAAAGAAAATTACAGCATGCTAAATAAGGGTACTGAATCGAATACATGTAGTAGGCAGACAAGAATGTAACAGCATCAAATAACCATGTTGTTGCTGATGCTGAAAGCTTAATTAGAACATTCCAGTCAAAGAAGCAAAATGCTATAAAGAAAGGTAGCAGGACTTCGAAATATAGCCGTGCCATTCAGCTAGAAAAACAAGACACAACACAAGTAGTAGAGCAAGAGATAGTGTTTTGAGTCTAAGTGTGAGTTCAAAACTAAAAGTGTTCATGTCTTTTTTTTTTGTGAAAGACTTAGGGTATTTATTGTTGAAAGTAGGTAGTGAAATAACGTAAAAATTATAGTAGTATATTAATTTAAGAACTCAGAATCAATCAATTTAGAGAATCAAGGAAGTACTCCCGTAAGTTAAGGGAATCAAGATCAAACGGAAATATTTAGTACCACATAAGGCAAGAAGAAAAATCAGTGTATGATTAAATAAGGAAGGAGTCAAGGTTCAGTAGGAATAGAGCAGTCAATTAGGACCAAATTCAAAAAAAAAACAAAAAACAATTAAGGAAAGGCTCAGTAAAACAAGGTACCATAGCAGATAAAGTAATGAGATCAGTTAATTTAAACAGACGAGTAGAATTTCAGGGCTCTGAAGGAAAATCTTTCAATGACCAACAATTAAGGAAAAATCAGAATCAATCATGGGATGTCATGGTTCTGTATTTTCAACATAGAAATGGAGACGAATGAACAAGAGTAGCAAACAAAGCCAGCCATATAGACAGAAAGAAATAAGAGATGAGCAAACACAATCATTCAGAGGTGGTATAAGTAGGCTAAGATTCAACAGAATATATTCAAAGCTTGGTGACCACGAGACATTAACAAGAATGAGGCAAACAGGCTAGCACACATAACTAAGGCAAAGAATGTCATGCTATCACACAGAACCAAGGCGAAGAAAATCAGGCTAACAAACATAACCAAAGCGAAGAAAATCTTTAGAAATTAAGTCTTTTAGCAGTGTCAAAATAAAAACTAGTAGGGGCATAAAATCGGTCAAAATAAACAACGAAAAGGTTTAATCGTAAAGAAATTGGTTAAAACATGTGTTAAACAACTCCGAGAAACCCTAGTTTTTCAAAGAAAGTAAAAATGGTTCAAAGTAGATTATCTTTCCGAACATGCTCGAGAATAAGCAGATCATAGAAGGAAACATGCTTATATCATGAAAATAACACCGTTCTGAGAGATTTAGGAGACAATTAGGGTTTCAAAATGAAACCCAAATAGTAATTGAAAGAACCTATTGTAACTTCACAAATCGTAACACACATGTTGTGAGTTTGACCAAAGTCACAACAGAGAAGCCTCGAACGACAGAATCGAAAACCTTAGGTCCAAATTGACATGGCCCAAGACCCTCTAGGACCTTAGAGATGTTGAACAAGGCGATGAGAGACCTATTGGAGGCTTGGAGTTGAAAGGAGACAAGCAGAGATGGATGGAGAGGAAAACGATTTACGGAGTCTAGGGTTAGGTTTGAGAGAGGAGATAAGATGAGAGCATCTGAAGGTGCCGCATTTGAAAAAATGGCTTAGGGTTTTGGGGGGGGGGGTCGTATAAATTAAAATGGTAAGAACAAATTCTGGCCGTTGATATTTTAGATCTATGGTCCTGATCTGATGGGTCTTTTGGGTGGGGTAGACGGTTATAGGGTCTGGTTCGGAGATTTAGTTATAAGTATTGTGCTGGGAATTGGTCTAATTTTGGCCACAATTGAAAGCCAAAGTTGGCTATAGCTTAAATAGATAATTTTTCCCTATTTAATTTATAAAATATAATAAATTAATTTTTGAAAATTAATTAAAGGTACAAAAATGATTTATGACACATAAATAACTAATTAAAAATACCAGACCTAATTTTTATGACTATAAACGTAATTAATCCTAAAAGGGGCTAATATTGTAATTACATGCAATTTGACTTTAAAATACTAAATGATTTGTAAAAAATATGCAAAAAATTTATTAGCCACATTTTAGTATAAATATGAAAATCTAATAAATGAATCACCAAAAAAGATAATTTTGAGGATAATTATTGGATTTTTAGGGATAAAATAGGGCAATAAATTGATTTTAAAAATCTTTAAAAATTAAGGGAAAAAAATAAATAAATAAAAATTTGGACATACTTATGTGGCCATGCATATTCTATTTTTAAAGTATTTTGCATGTTGAAATGTACAGGGAAAAATTAGATATCAATAATGAAATCTGGACATCCTCATGATGCTCGTCTCCGAAGATAGGAGGGTGTATCCTGGTCCATTTGTCCAATAACTTCTGTGGATCACCGTCCACATCTGGTCTAGGCTCAGGTACCACTACTGCAACTGGCTGAGCACAACCCATCGATAGAGTACCTAGAGTCTGATATACGATAGCTGCGTGCCTGGGAGCCTGAGAAGTATGGGTCTGTGCTCCCCCTCCTGCCTGAGATGTGGTTGGGTCTGCAGGAGATAAACCAACCTGGGTCATAGTCCATGAACCACAGCTTATGCCCCATGACCTCCAGGAAGCCTGGTGCCATCATGAAGTCTGTCGGGGCAGGCGCTACTGCGGGAACCTCACCCTGCTCCTTAGTAATGGGATCCCCTGCTGGATCCGCCGACAAGTGGGGCAGCTCTGGGACACCCTCAGCCACTACCTCGGGTCGGTGCCCTCCGCCGGCCTCTAACTCGGTCTCTAGAAATGGGGGGGATGGCTTCCACAGGTCTGGAGCGTCTACCGTACACGTCCTCACCATCTATGAGAGAATAGAAGAAGGAAATTCAGTATACCATCAACTACACGATATAAGATAAATAAATAATAGTTTCCTAACACCTTATAACCTCTCGAAGATACGAACAGACGTCTCTGTACAGATCTGCAAGACACTAGCAGTTTGCCAATAACTTGTGAGACCTACATGAACCTAGTACTCTGATACCACATTGTCATGACCTAATTTCCAATTTAGGTCGTGATGCCGCCCAACACCAAGGTTAGGTAAGTCAACATTAGTCAACTAATGGGTTTCACTTATGTTACCAAAACATTTCCAACATTTACTTAAATTAAATTTAAAACATTCGATAATAACGAATAGTTTAGGTAATTTAAACCTGAAACGGACAAATTAAGTCATAATTAAGTGATTGCATCCCAAAAGAATAGTCTACTAAAGTGTGTGCCAGGAACTACTCTCACAAGTTGTGGGCATCTAGTAGAATATATAAAAGAATATATGTATCCTACTGCCTGAAATAGAATAGACAGTCAAAAGCAAAAGAGGGACTTCATCATGCTGCTGAACGACATCGGAAAGGTGCCGCTCACCGTGGAATCTCGGCCAAATATCAAGAGTGCGCGCCAGATTGGTAGCTAGGTGCACCTGCCTCATATCCTGTACAACTAAGTACAAAAAACGTAGTATGAGTACATAAAGAATATGTACCCAGTAAGTATCTAGTCTAACCTCGAAGAATTAGTGATGAGGGGTCGACTTGACACTTACTAGGGTCAATAAATATAATAATATGAAGTTCAATATTCTATTTCGCAATACACATAGAAAGCAACAAGTTCAAACAAGAAATAATACTGAAAATTTCCTTCATTTAAAATGAGTGGTCTTTCAAGTAGTAAATCATATAGATTATAAGAGGTTCCGATTCCATTATCACACACAAATACCACCGAGGACGTTCGATTTGATCCAACATAAAAGTAAACCATGCACGATCGAGGGTCGAATGGCCTGAACCATATATATATATATATATATATATATATATATATATATATATAGTTACCAATCTTTCGAAGCAAATGGCCTGCTCCCATAAGAATAGTGGAAATAATCACCCTGCTCACGGAATATACTTGCGAAGTGGCTAAGTATAAATACAACTTAAATGTTTCCTTAATTCTTTTCAAAAATAATTATTTTCTTGAAATCCTTGAAATCATGACATTCTCAACAAAGTTTCAATCAGTGCAATTCAACAAGTATAATCATATAATGATACCCACAAAGCATGTTGTAAGCCTAGAACTACCCAGACATAACAGGAATAACATCTACGTACAGACTTTTGTCACTTCACGCGTACGTAGCGCCCCCACAATCAAATCACATATTAATTAAGTTCACCTATGGGGAAATTTTCCTCTTACAAGGTTAGAAAAAAGACTTACCTCGTTTCAGGCCCACATCCAACTCAAGAATGTGCTCAAACTCTCAAACTGGGGCCGCACAATCCGAAACAATTCAAATAATGTGAAATTCACTCATTATATATTTAAAGTGATTATCCAACCCCAAAGACAAGATTCCTAAAATTCATCCCTGGACCCACGTATGCAGATTCTAAAAATTTTTGAAGAAAGTTGTTACCCATAACCTAAGAATCAAGAATAATATGATTTTTACTTCATTCCATAACGAATTTTGTGGTTAAATCTCTTTTTTTATCAAAACCCTAGGTTTTACTCCGATCTAATGATTTTTACTAATCTTCATGTGTTAATCTACCCAAAAATTAAGTATTAAACTCACATTAAGTAGAAATAACTTACCTCAAAGTGCTAGGTGAAAGTCCCCTTCCAAAAGCTTTAAAAATCTCCTAAGTGTAGAAGTGAAATGAAATAAATGACCTAAGTCCCGTTTTTAAAAGCTATGCATATGCCTCAGATGTCGCATCTGGTTCGCAAATGCGAAGGTCACAATTGCGACAAAAGTATAGCAAATGCGAACTTGGGCTCCCTCTGCAAGGGTCGCAAATGCGACAAAAAGGGTCGCAAATGCGGACTCTATTAGGTTCGCAAATGCGATCCAAAATGTCTCAAATGTGATTGCTGCCCAGCTCAGACCTCTTCGCAATTGCGAAGCCTTCCTCTCAAATGCGATCATCACAAATGCGAACAAATCCTTGCATTTGCGAGACCTGCGACAACGCTCAGAAATACCAGAAAATTGGAGTGTTTTCACTCCCAACACACGTCCGAAACTCACCCTAGTCTTCAGGGCTTCACTCCGAACACTCACAAGTCCAACAACACTATACAAATTTGCTCGCACGATCGGAAAACCGAAATAATATCAAAAACTAAGAATTATACCTTAAAACATTTGAATCAAAATTATAAACTTTAGGTTGTTCAATCTATTTCCAACGTGTCGAAATGTACTTACACTACTCGGATAAATACCAAATTTTACGTGCAAGTCTTAAATGATATTACAGAACTATTTTTTGTCTCGAAATTAGATTTGGACCTCGATAACACCAAAGCTAGCTCCAAACCAAATTTGAAGAACTTCAAAGTTCTTCAAGAACCTACTTTCACTATTAGGCGTAAAAACGCTCCCGGGTCATCCAAAACCCGATCCGGACATATGCCAAAGTCTGAAATCATCATACGAACCTATTGAAATCATCAAATCCTGATTTTGAGTTCGTTTATTCAAAATGTTGACCAAAGTCAAACTGGGCCCTTTAAGCCAACTTTAAGGAACCAAGTGTTCCGATTTCCACCCCAACTCTTCCAAATCTCGAACCAACCATCTCCGCAAGTCATAAATAAGTTTAAACAAGTACGGAAACCCTTATTTAGGTGAACATGGTTCTAGAAAGCAAAACTACCAATCGGGTCGTTATATTATAAGGAAATTGTTGGCTAATAATTGGTATTCTATCCCTAATCACTGATGAAGGCTATGGTTTCTTTCAGATTATCCAGGGTAGTAGAATAGGATTGTAAAACCTCAAAAATTTTATAACGTTAATTGCGGGCCTAATTATGTCATTAAGTAGATCAACAACAATTTAAAAGAAATAATAAGACAACGTTAATTAATAGTACTAGACAGGTTCAAAAGTTTTCAGTTTATATATTTTTATTTTAAAAATCACATATAAGTACTTAAAGTTCACTTCCTCCACATGTTTTTCCTCATTTTCCCTCCTTGTAGAGAGATTTTTCAAGAGTCAACAACAAAAACAACCCATCTTAAATAGTTAAAAAGAAAGAATACGTTAGAAAAGGTTGAAGGTAGAGGACTATAAAAAATAAACAAGAAGAAGGAACTTA
Organism: Nicotiana glauca; assembly: GCA_026770625.1. Lineage (NCBI taxonomy): Eukaryota > Viridiplantae > Streptophyta > Magnoliopsida > Solanales > Solanaceae > Nicotiana > Nicotiana glauca. Next base: position 212,460 of record MU668634.1, read on the forward strand.
ACGTATAGGTTACATAAAAGATAAACATATAAATAAATTTAGTAAATGGATGATTAGTGATACAACTACTACAAACTAAATCCAACCATCGTTTAGAGCATAGTGGATTATTATTTCTGAATGGGAAGTCATTTATGAATTTTTCTTATTACTTTTACAAAATATAAAAGATGAGGAAATAAGAAAACCCAAACAAATACTGAAATCACATGACAACACGCTACTACATGATAGTAATTTGTAGTAGAATTTACTCTCACTCGACGTTACTACGCCGAACACACTTGTTGACGCCAAACGGCACTGTATCGACAAACACAACAGACCCAACAATCATTGCAATCAGTGTCTGAAGTACAAGATCCAACGCAAGTATTAACTTGTGGGAGCATTCCCTTTTCAGTCCTGAGAGAACATGATCAACATCCGACAGAAACAGTTCACCACCATAAACATCATAATTTGTGACGACCCAAAGGGTCATCACCGGATTTCTTTCTTTTTCTGTGCTTTCGAGGCCTTGAAAACCTCTCTTTTAGTTATTTCGATTTGCGTGCGCTGTCCGGACGCATTGCCGGAAAGCTTTTATGTTGAAATATATGAATTCTGTGAAAAATTTGATGAATTTTGATAGTAATATGATTAAAGTTGACTTTGGTTAATATTTTGGGTAAACGGACCCGGACCCGTGATGTGACAGTCCCAGAGGGTTCGTAGAAAAATATGGAACTCGGACGTATTCCCGGAATCGAAATCCGACGTTCCGAGCCCGAGAAATAAATTTTTGAAAGAAAATATTTTTCAGAAAATGATATGGAATTTTGAAAGGAAAATGAGTTGGAAAATATTGGTATCAAGGACGTATTTTTATTCCGGTGACCGGTACAGGTCTTAAATATGTGCTAAGAGCTTGCTGTGAAGTTTGGTCGAAATCGTACGTCGTTTGATGTATTTCGGACCTAAATATCTAAAGTTTGGAGTTTATGAACTTAGAGTGAAAAATGATGATTTTAAGGCTTAATTCATTGATTTTGATGTTGTTTTGGCAATTTGATCGCTCGACTAAGTTCGTAGGATGTTGTTGAGTTAGTGGATGTATTTGGTTTGGAGCCCCGGGGGCTCATGAGTGATTTTAGAGGTGGTTCGGGGGTTTTAAACTTAGGAAATGTTGCAGAAAATGCTATCTGTTGTTGCCCAGTCCTTTGTCCTATGCGATCGCATAGCATTCCCCGCGATCGCATAATGTAAAAGTGTAAGAGCCCATTTTTGTTCTTTGAGAACGTGATAATAGGTGAAATCTGATTGATTTAACTATTATTTATTTTTCCATGTGATTATATTCCAATAGCATAATATATATAATTAATGAGAAATAAGCATTTAATATGTGATTCTTTACTTTGCAGAAAAAGGAGCCTATATAAATATTTGAAAAGGTTATGGAATGATTTAGGAGCAAAAACAACCCCTCGGAGTTGAGTCCGTGCAAAGACGAGATCATAAATGGAAGGAATTAACTCCCAGACGTGTGAAGTTTTGCGCGAAGTATAAATTTCGCGCGAACTTCGCGCGGTCGAGGTAGAATGTTTGCCAAAACGCGCGAAGAAAAGTGCGAAGTTTATACATCGCGCGAAACTTCACGCTTTTCTGTCCGGAAAAGGAATTATAGAGGGGTAAAATGGGAAAATTACAGATTTCCACTCAACTTAATTAAAGCAAACCTCTATTATTGAGGGGAAGATCATATTTTGGGGGAGTGGGAAAAATACTTTTGATTCTAGAGAGTAGAAGTCATTAAAGACTCTTGGAACTAAGGAGGAGAAGGAAAAATACTACCTTGAAGCAACAATTAAAAGAGTTCTTTCAAACTTTCTTCTTGTTGCTTGTTTATAGTATGTTTAAGATTATTATTATTGAGTTTTGTATGATCATGAGTGGCTAAAACACCCATTGTTCTGGGGTTGTGATTTTGCCATGAATATTGTGGTTTGAAATTAACTTGATCTTGATTATAATTCATTCATATTTTGTTGTTTCTTCAATTCTATATTTAATTGCTTAATTGTTTGGCCAGCAATCAAGTTTTATTTACTATCTATGCTATGCTTGGAAAAGCCATGTTTAGATTAGAGAAGAATTAAAGAGAGCATGATCTTAACTCTTAAGGGGAGAAGATTTGTGGTTAGGATAGGAATATACCTAATCACCTTGCTTAATTAAATGTCGTGATTTTAATGATTTCTTAATAGATTGATTTCATAGGAATATAGATGTTAATCTATTGAGAATAGGTAAGTAGTACTTCGGGAGAAGTCTATAAGAGCATTTATCGACTAATTAACAACCATGAGTGAATTATATGAAGAGGATAGTTAATTAAAATATAATACAATTGGTGAATAAATCACAACTCTGGAATATTTATCTCTATTAATTATACAACAATCAACTCTATACTTGATAAGTTAGTTGTTACTTAAAAATTATAATTAGCATAACTAAACATCTTGTATTCGAACTTGGCTTGACGGAATAACAATATTAGTGCGTTAGTTAGTAGTTAATATAAGTTTCTGTGGGTTCGACACTCGACTTATCATTTTATTACTTGTATGACCACGTATACTTGCGTGTGCATTTGGGAGCAACCAGTTTTTGGCGCCGTTGCCGAGGAACTTAATATTAACTATTTGCTAGTTTGTGGTTTAATTGTTTATTTCATCAAATCTAAGGCGATTATTTTGCTGCTCTCATCTCATGAACTTTGATTGAATACATAGGGTTCGACGTTAGGACCGACTTCAAGGCTTTAATCTGGAACCTGAGAGAAAATTTCGCAGGAGGTTGAGGGAAGCAAGGGATATGAGTTATATTCAGGCATTTGTTCAATTTCCGGTGGACATGGCAGAAGGGCAACCCATGGCTGTTCAGGAGGTGGCGATGCCAAGCATTACTAATGTCACCTCCAGTATAGTGAAGCCCAGGATCCCTGGGCACTTTGAACTGAAACAGAGTATGATCCAGCTGCTTCATGCAAACTGGCAATTCGTGGGTCTTCCACACGAGGATCCACAGCAGCATATTCTGAACTTCTTGGAGATTAGTGATACTTATATCAATAACGGGGTCACTCTTTCTATTTTCTCTGTTGGGCGAAGCTAAGCGATGGCTAAAGTCAGAACCAGCAAATTCCATTACCTCATGGAATGATTTAGCAAGAAAATTTTTGCCAAGGTTCTTTCCCTCAGGCAAAACTGCAAAGATCCGAAGTGAAATAGTTGCCTTCAAACAGAAAGCAGGTGAATCTTTATAGTCAGCTTGGGAGAGGTTCAAATGGCTGCTCAGAGACTGTCCTCATCATAATCAGACGAATGAAGTATTAGCTCACACTTTCATAGAAGGGCTACATTCTGAAACAAAAATTGTGATAGATGCTGCAACTAGAGGTCAGGTGTTGGAGAAAAGCTTTGACGAGATATATGCATTGTTGAACAAATTCTCCAAGAGCAATCCAGATTGGTAGGGAGAGAGTAGCAGACACACAATTCAAAAATCTGCAGGGGTTCTTGAGTTAGATGTCATCTCGGCATTATCAGCACAGATTTCTGCACTGAAAAATCAAGTTAGCCAAATGAACTTGGGCATCAACAAGCAACAGGTACAACATGTTCAAGCTTTTTGTGAAATATGTGGAGAAGGGCACACGAGCGACATATGTCCTGCAAATCCTGAGTCTGTCTGTTTCGTGGGTAATTCAAATAGGGGGCAACCAAATCAATATGGGAACACTTACAATCCCAATTGGAGGAACTACCCAAACTTCTCTTGGGGTGGAAACTAGGGCATTCAGAATCAATAAAGGCCTCAAGCACCTCAGCAACAGTATAGACCACCTCAAGCTGAACAACAAACAAGTTCGACAAGTCACCTTGAAGACATGTTTAAAAAGATGATGGTTGAACAGAAAACCCTTACCACAACAGTGAGAAATTTGGAGTGTCAAATGGGACAACTTGGTGGTGCTCAAAACACTAGATCAACTGGAGCTCTTCCAAGTGACACTGAAGCAAATCCTAAGGCGCCAGTTAATGCTGTGTCGTTGAGGTCGGGGAAACAACTAGAAGAAGTTCCTCCTAAAAAGAGGAAACAAGTGACTTTTGAAGAGAGGCCAGTCATTATGGAATCAACATCAGAGGAAGCCAAGGAGCCAGAGAAGCCAGCTGAAAAGCTGGTAGCTGAGCAATCCCCACAAGTGGTTGCAAGACCACCACCTCCATTCCCTCAAAGATTGCAGAAAGTTAAGGGCAATGCAGCATATAAAAAGTTCCTTGACATCTTAAAGCAGGTACAGATTAACATTCCATTTGTTGACATCTTGCAAGAAGTACCCAAATATGAAAAATACATCAAGGATATTGTGGCAAATAAAAGGAGGTTGACCGAGTTTGAGACTGTGGCACTCACTGAGGAATATAGTTCTAGAAATCAAGGCAAGCTACCTCAGAAATTGAAGGATCCAGGTAGTTTCACTACTCGCATCGCCATTGGTAAACATGATGTTGGCGAGCCTTATGTGATCTTGGCGCCAGCATAAATTTGATGCCGCTATCTGTATTCAGGCAGTTGGGGTTGGGTGAACCACGACAAACAACGGTTATCTTACAGTTAGCTGATCGCTCCCTTGCTCATCCTGAGGGAGTAATTGAAGATGTGTTAGTTCAAGTGGGTTCTTTCATATTTCCTACTGATTTTATCATCCTAGATTACGAGCTTGATCAGGAAGTCCCATTTATTTTGGGGCGTCCAATCTTAGCCACAGGCTGAGCTATTATTGATGTTTGAGAAGGAAAGATGACAATGAGAGTAGGAGACCAAGTAGAGGTATTCAATGTTTATAGAGCGCTGAAGTTGCCAACCCATTATGAAAAGTTATCCATAATCTCTGTGGTGAAGAGTGATGCTACATCGTTAGTGCCCTATATGAACTCTTCAGATCCTGTTGAACGGGTATTGACTGGGGATGTAGAAAATAGTGAAGATGACAGAATAGGAGAAATAGAGCAAGTGCTAAATATGTCCTGCAGCTATGTATATGGGTTCAGAAAATTTGAAGAGCTGGACAGGCCTGTAACTCTAACAGTCCCCAAGCCATCTATTGAAGAAGCTCCGAAGCTAGAACTCAAGCCCCTTCCAGTGCATTTTCACTATGCTTATTTGGGGAACTCTGAAACTCTGCCTGTAATTATTTCATCCAGCTTGACTAGCAATCAAGAAGAAAAATTGCTCAGAGTCCTCCGCGAGAATAAAAAGGCCATTGGGTGGACTATAGCTGATATCAACGGTATTAGTCCATCATTTTGCATGCATAAAATCTTTCTAGAAGATGGACACCGCCCCAGTATAGAGCATCAAAGGAGATTAAATCCCATCATGAAGGAGGTAGTGAAAAAGGAAGTGATTAAGTTGCTCGATGCAGGTATCATTTATTCCATTTCTGATAGCAACTAGGTGAGCCCAATTCAATGTGTGCCCAAAAAGGGAGGAATGACTGTGATTGAGAACGAAAAGAATGAGCTAATTCCCACTCGCACTATTACAAGATGGAGAGTTTGCATTGATTATAAAAGACTAAATAAGGCGACTCGCAAGGATCACTTTCAACTTCCGTTCCTCGATCAAATGCTAGACAGGTTGGCCGAGCATGAATATTATTGCATCCTTGATGGTTATTCAGGATACAATCAGATTGTCATATGCCCAGAGGATTAGGAGAAGACTACGTTTACTTGTCCTTATGGCACTTTTGCCTTCAAGCGAATGTCGTTTGGGCTTTGTAACGCACCAGCCACTTTCCAGAGATGTATGATGGCTATTTTCACCGACATGGTGGAAAAATTAATGGAAGTGTTCATGGATGACTTTTCAGTTTTTGGGTCTTCTTATGATGATTTCTTAAAGAATCTAAGCAAGGTACTCACCCGTTGCGAAGAAACAAATTTGATACCTAATTGGGAAAAGTGCCATTTTATGGTACAAGAAGGCATTATATTGGGTCACAGAGTGTCTGGGAGCGGCATTGAAGTTGATAAAGCAAAGGTAGAGGTGGTTGAAAACTTACCTCCACCTATTTCAGTAAACGGTGTCCGGAGTTTCTTGGGACACGCGGGTTTCTATTGGCGCTTTATAAAAAAAATTCAAAAATAGCCACTCCCATGTGCAAGCTGCTGGAAAAAGATGTGAGTTTTAAATTTGATGATGCTGGCCTCAAAGCATTTGAAGAACTTAAAAAGAAGTTGGTGACTACTCCCATTATTGTAGCACCTGATTGGTCTTTACTATTTGAACTTATGTGTGATGCGAGCGATCTTGCTATTGAGGCAGTACCGGGCCAAAGGAAGAACAAAGTGTTTTATTCCATTTACTATGCGAGTAAGACTCTTAATGATGCACAACTGAATTACACCACCACTGAGAAGGAATTGTTAGCTGTGGTGTGGGCTTTAGAGAAATTCCGAGCATACTTGGTGGGAACAAAAGTAATAGTCCATACCGATCATGTAGCAATTCGGTATTTGTTCACAAAAAGGGAGTCTAAGGCTAGGTTGATGCACTGGGTTTTGTTGCTGCAGGAATTTGATGTAGAAATACGAGATCGGAAAGGGACAGAAAACCAAGTAGCTGACCAATTATCAAGGCTGGAAAATTGCAATCACGTGGAGGAGGGTGACCAAATTAAAGAGGTATTTCCAAATGAGCTACTCTTTACTATAACCCAAGACCCTCCCCCATGGTACGCAGACTATGTGAATTACCTTGTGAGTGGGGTCCTTCCCCTGAAATGAAATCTGAAGCAAGAAAGAGGTTTCTACATGATGTGAATTTCTACTACCGGGATGAACCTTATTTGTACAAGCAATGTGCTGATCAGTTGATGAGGAGATGCATTCCTGAAAATGAGGTAGAATTGGTATTGTATGATTGTCACGCATCACCTTACGGAGGCCATCATGGCGGGGATAGAACAGCTGCAAAAGTGCTACAATCCGGTCTCTTTTGCCCGACTTTATTCAAGGACGCCCATGCATTCATAAAGAAGTGTGATCAATGTCAGAGAACTGGGACAATCACCAGAAGGCATGAGATGCCTTTAAATAACATTCTAGAAGTTGAGCTTTTCGATGTTTGGGGGATAGATTTTATGGGGCCATTTCCACCATCTAGAGGGAACAAATACATTCTGCTCGGCGTTGATTATGTGTAAAAATGGGTTGAGGCAATTGTTTTGCGAACGAATGATGCCATGGTGGTAGCTGCGTTTGTGAAAAAGAAAATATTCTCAAGATTTGGGACTCCATGTGCCTTAATTAGTGATGAAAGGACTCATTTTTGTAATCGATTGTTGAATAAACTTCTAGCTAAATATGGAGTTCGCCACAGAGTTGCCACAGCATACCACCCGCAAACAAGTGGGCAAGCAGAGGTATCAAACAGGGAAATTAAGCAAATACTGGTGAAAACTGTGAGTGTGAATAGAAAGGATTGGCTGCCAAGTTGGATGACGCTCTATGAGCATATAGAACTGCTTATAAATCGCCAATTAGAGCTTCCCCTTACAAACTTGTCTATGGAAAAGCATGCCACCTGCCAGTTGAGTTTGAGCACAAAGCATACTGGCCCATTAAGAAGCTGAACATGGACCTTGAAGCCGCAGGTGAGAAAAGACTGCTGCAGTTAAATGAACTGGATGAGTTCAGGCTGCACTCTTATGAAAATGCCAAGCTATACAAAGAAAAAACAAAAAGATGGCATGACAAGCATATAGAGTCGCATCTCTTTAAGCCCGGCCAACAGGTATTGCTATTCAATTCTAGACTGCGACTGTTTCCTGGAAAGCTAAAGTCGAGATGGTCAGGTCCGTTTGAGGTGGAGAGAGTCTTTATGGTGCAATCGAGTTGCAAGCTTTAAATGGCGACAGGAAATTCTTGGCGAATGGTCATAGTGTTAAGCACTATTGGGGAGGTATGATTAATCATGAAAAGACCAATATTGTGCTCGCTAATGAGTGAGCGGGATTCTGCATCGTGCCGCGATATTAAATCAGGCGCTGGTTAGGAGGCAACCAAACAATCATAATATTTGTGATTGTAAATTTTGTTTTATGTTTATTTGTGTATTAATAATTGCAGGTGAACAAGGACGGATGCTAAGGTAAGAAAAAAATAATAAATAAAAATAAAAATAAATAAAAATAATAATAATAATTAAAAAAAAAATTTGCCCTAACGTGCGAAGAAACGCTCGAAGTATAAACTTCGCACGAACTTCGCGCGGTTGAGGCAGGATGCTTGCCAAAACGCGCGAAGAAACACGCGAAGTTTTTACATCGTGCGAAACTTCGCGCGTCTTAGATGGGGTTGCAGCATTATATATGATATAATTCATTATTTTGTTTTTCTTACTTACAAAACCCTTTCTTCTTCCATAACTCTTAAAACCCTCTTCTCCAATAACCCTCCATAACCAAAAACTTTCTTCTTGTTCATTCTTAAACACATTCACCATCCGCAAACTATCACAAATCACACCCACGTCTCTTCCTCCTTAATCAAATTTAATCACATCCCTAACAAAGGTAAGAACCCTAATTTTTACTTCATTTTTTTATTTTCTTTCCGTTACTTCTTTGTTTTGTTCTTTGTTCTCATTATATATTTTATGTATATGCTAGAAGTTATAAATTTTATTGTGTTCTTTACATATTTTTAGTGTTTTTGATAGTTTAAAGTTCTATTGAATAACTTAGAATATATGTATATTGTGCATAGATTTTAACACCTTGTGAGATAAGTGTGGGGTTGATTTGTTGTATGTATTGGATGGGTAGGATGTGAATTGGTTATAGATGAAATTTGGATGGGCAATCCCTAACCAAAACATTAGAAATAAGGGTGAAAAATCAATACCCACAAGATGTTTGTGGAAAGTCCTCAATGAGTTTTATAGTACAATTGTGGCTAATTTTGTGTGTGAAGTATCAATAACCGCATTAAGTCATATTACCTATATTGGACTGAGTAATGTGTGAATGTTTTGCAGGCATTATGGCACCCACAAAGCTTTTGGAAACAGGTGCATCATCTAGTCGCCAAAGGGCAGCTCCGACACGAAATTATGATAACAACAGGTTTGTTTCACCTGACGCTCAAAGTCATTTCACTATCAAAGCATCAAAGAAGCTAATTCCAGAAAGGGGCATTGACTTTAGAAAGCTCCATGAAAGATGCCCAAACATGTACAATGTGTTAAGGGAGCGGGGTCTTCAAATCTTCATTGACGAGCCAGGGGAGGCGAATGAAATGGTAGTACGCGAATTCTACGCAAATGTGCTTGAGCATGTTAACAATGTTGTCATAGTGCGCCGAAGGCCTGTTGATGCTTCCATTGAGGCAATTCGAGCAATCTATAATTTGCCTGACCCTGTGCCTAAACGTGATGATTTTTATGAATATGCAAAGGCCCCAACAGCAACAAAGTGGAATCAGCTCTATGAGGAAATTTGCACCCTTGGAATAGAGGTGGAATGGCTGGATTATGGTGAGAAGTTCCACTCATCTGCTCTGACTCAAGAGGCAAAGAGCTGGCTTTATGTAATCAACAGTCGACTCCTTCCATCTAAAAACACCACAGAGGTGAATGGAACTCGAGCAGCACTGATCTGGTGTTTCATAAAAGGCCTATCTTTTGGTATGCTTAAAGTTATCCATGATGAGATGTTCATGAGCTGCCCGAATCGTATGTATGGATTTTTCTTTCCATATTTAGTAACCCAACTTTGTAGGCAGGCACAGGTACCTGAATATCTTAGTGTGGATGGGTTGGTGAAGAAGTCACTCAAAATTCGACCTAAAAAACCAGGAGCTGAAAGAGGAGATGATGATGGTTCTGATGCCGAGGAGAATGAGGAGGAGAACGAGCCCATGGATTTAGAAGGCGGAGAGCAGACACAAGCACCCAGTGCACCAGCAGTTTCATTGCCTCGAGCAGCATCCTCTTCGGGAACAGCCAGAATTCCTAGCCATACCAAATGGGAGCAAGAGATGGGTGATTTGCGCACATCAGTGAATACTTTGAGCAACCGTGTGGAGGAAATTGCTACAAGTCAAGTCGGAGAAAAAGTTTATGGGATGGCTAAGAGCATTGGGGCGAGCATGTAATGTCAATCCTAACACTGTGTCAGACCAAGAATGAAATATCGGGGAAGTATCTTTGATTCTTTTCATTTTAGCAATGAAAGTCATAAGGATATGCCTACAGTTTAAGTGTGAGGTGTGTGGTTTATTTTGAGTATTATGGATTGTAGGATTGTTTTAAATTGTTTTTGTTTGTTTTGTTCGATTGGTACATTATATGGGTTGTTTTAATTATGTCAGTTGTTTGTTACATTATTTCGTCTGTTTGGTAAATTTTGACTGGTGGAGTTACTGAACTTTTTAGGGGTTTGGATAAAATGGTTCGGCCTGATGACGGATTTCTTTAGAACAAGTTCTTGAGGGTGAGTAAAAAAAAACCAAATATAATATAGGCACTTTTATTCACTAATTTTTAGATTTTTGGGTAATGTAACAACTTCCCCTTGGTTTTTCTTTAAGCCATGGTTCTTTCCCAAGGGTTTATCGTGAACCAGGCATAGGTAGTTGTAATTTTTTTTTTATTTTGTAGATTAAAATAAGGAATGCAAGCCAAGAAGAAAACACATAGCGTTGACACACTTGAACACAATAGACCTTGGAGTGTAACGTTTGGTCTTAACTATTGAATCTCATGGAAAGTGCCTTAACTAATATGTTTGTCACTGAATTGACTGCTCATAATGAAGTGCATTGATGAGCTAATCTAAATGAGTCATATGCCATGTGTGGTGAGAAATTATGTGGTCCATGTATTGTATTTGTGTCTAGAACCTGCCCGGTATGTGAATTAAAGCGAAATATGAGGTATGCTCGGTTTGAAAAATGATTTTAGGCTTTTTTTGACCTTTTTGAGCTTAATTGCTTATCAAAAATAGAATTTATCCCTAGTTAACCCTATTGAGCCCATAAACTTTTTGTTTGGCAACCACATTACATGCTTACACCTTTTGTTCTTCATTGATCTTGTTTTGAACCTTTTTACTCTTAAAAGCACTTTAATTGTGAAAAGAATGCTAAAAGAATTAAGAAGGAATTAAGTGTGGGTGGCTTTTGAGTAAAGCCAATGAAAAGTTAGAAAGGGCACTTGTTTTGTAACAGTTATACACCACTAGCAAAAATTGAATGAATAAATATGATGTTTTGATCCAGCTGGTGGGTATAAATTAATAGAGTGCTTAAAGAAGAAGGGAGTATTTGGATAATATATTGTTTGTGAATAAAAAAAAAAGTTATAAGTTACATGTGATGTGTTAAAGTGCTTAGGGGAGTGAGTCACTATTCCAAAATGTATCCTACCTATCCCTTAGCACACATTACAACCTTGGAAAAGTCTAAATTGATTTTGAGCTGAGTTAGCCTATATTAGTAGAGATTTACATTACGGGCAAGCTTATGGTATCATTTGCATGTATGTGACTTTTATTGTGAGAGTGAGTGCTTTCATTGATAAATGTAAGTATATGACTTGAATGTGCAGATCAAATTACAAATATTTCATAATTGGCATGATGGTGAGGGCTTATGACTAGTGACAGAAAAGCAAATCTTAACTTCTGTGTGGAGTATGTTAAGGAAGTTTGAATATTGAATGGCACTTGAGAATCAATTGTGAGGCTAAGATTGTACATTGCTATGCATAATATGTATACTTTGTTCTAGGTGTAATGCGTTAATGGATTAGGTTGAATGGAGGAATCTCTAGTGAGTATAACATGATTGCTCGAGGACTAGCAATGAATTAAGTGTGGGGTGTTGATAATAGGCGAAATCTGATTGATTTAACCATTATTTATGCTTCCATGTGATTATATTCCAATAACATAATATATATAATTGATGATAAATAGGCATTTAATATGTGATTCTTTACTTTGCAAAAAAAGGAGCCTATATAAATATTTGAAAAGGTTATGGAATGATTTAGGAGCAAAAACAACCCCTTGGAGTTGAGTCCGTGCAAAGACGAGATCCGAAATGGAAGGAATTAACTCCCAGACGTGTGAAGTTTTGTGCGAAGTATAAACTTCACGCGAACTTCGCGCGGTCGAGGCAGAATGTTTGCCAAAACGCGCGTAGAAACGCGCGAAGTTTATACTTCGCGCGAAACTTTGCGCTTTTCTGTCCGGGAAAGGCATTATAGAGGGGTAAAATGGAAAAATTATAGGTTTCCACTCAACTTAATTATAGCAAACCTCTATTATTGAGGGGAAGATCAGATTTTTGGGGAGTGGGAAAAATACTATTGATTCTAGAGAGAAGAAGCCATTGAAGACTCTTGGAACTAAGGAGGAGAAGGAAAAATACTACCTTGAAGCAACAATTAAAAGAGTTATTTCAAACTTTTTTCTTGTTGCCTGTTTATAGTATGTTTAAGATTATTATTATTGAGTTTTGTATGATCATGAGTGGCTAAAACACCCATTGTTCTGGGGTTGTGATTTAGCCATGAATATTGTGGTTTGAAATTAACTTTATCTTAATTATAATTCATTCATTTATGGTTGTTTCTTCAATTCTATGTTTAATTGCTTAATTGTTTGGCCAGTAGTTAAGTTTTATTTACTATCTAGGCTATGCTTGGAAAAGCCATGTTTAGATTAGAGAAGAATTAAAGAGAGCATGAGCTTAACCCTTAAGGGGAGCAGATTTGTAGTTAGGATAGGAATATACCTAATCACCATGCTTAATTACATATCGTGATTTTAATGCGTTCTTAATAGATTGATTTCATAGGAATATAGATGTTAATCTATTGAGAATAGGTGAGTAGTACTTCGGGAGAAGGCTATGAGAGCATTTATCAACTAATTAACAACCATGAGTGAATTATATGAAAAAGGATAGTTAATTAAAACACAATACAATTGGTGAATAAATCACAACCCTGGAATATTTGTCTCTATTAATTACACAACAATCAACTCGATACTTGATAAGTTAGTTGTTACTTAAAAATTATAACTAGCATAACTAAACATCTTGAATTCGAACTTGGCTTGACGGAATAACAATATTGGTGCGTTAGTGAGTAGTTCATATAAGTTTATGTGGGTTCGACACTCGACTTATCATTTTATTACTTTTACGACCACGTATACTTGCGTGTGCATTTGGGAGCAACAGAACGCAAACCCCTTCCGCGTTCGCACAGTGTATACCTCAGGTGTCCAAATTTTTCTCTATGGGATCACATTTGACTCCTTCGCGATCACATTGGTCAATCTGCCCCTTCTATGTGTTCGCACCAGCTCTCACGTGATTGCGGTGCTTCACCCTTCTTACCCTATGCGATCGCAATCCTCCTCCTGCGATCGCATAGGGCATTTTTGCCCAGTGATTTTAACGTTTAAAAACAGAACAGTACCTATGGGAATTACTCCATTTTCTCACGTGCTCTCTTCTTCCCCAAGCCTTAGGACTCCATTGAAGCCTCTCTTCTTCAAGACCTCTTGGGTAAGTAATTTCTCACCTATTTCCTCCACTTTTCTTCATTAATTAGTGAATTCCTTGGCAAAAATCATGAAATCAAAGTAGAAATTGGGGGTTTTGGGTAGAGTTAGGGTTTTTGGAATTTTGGATGATTCAACCTCAATTTGGGGTCGAATCTTGAAATAAATTACATATTTGAACTAGTGGGATTATGGGTGATTGGGTTTGTGTCCGAGCCTCGAGTTTGGACCGTGTGGGCCCGGGGTCGAATTTTGTCATTTTTGGAAGAATGCTAGGAACTACATTTCTAGGCTATGGGATTATGTTTTTGAGTCTTTATTGATATTGTTGAATTAATTATGCCTAGATGCCATTATTTTAGAGTCTGATTGTAGAGGAAAGGCGGTATTAGAGAGTTGATTGCTATTCTTGGACCCAGGCAAGTGTTGGCTCTAACTTTGGCTTGAGGGAATATGATAAGGATGTTATTTGCTAATTGCTAAATGTGGAGTACGGTGTATAGGCTTGGTGACGAGTATCTATGCACCGGAGTCTAGCATGACCGTGAGTCTTAATTGTGTTTAAATTGGATTTTGTGATACCTCTTCCTTGTTTTGATAAGTTTAATATAATGTGAACGGTTTGAGGAAGAATTGTGATTGGTATATTATTGGAGCATTGGCTCGAATGAGAATATGATAATTGAGAAGTAAGTGATCAAAAGAGGAAGTAATGTAATTATTCCCTTGTCGGGACGTGTAATTTATTATTGTTGTTGCTCCCTTACAGGGATTTAAGTATTATATGTGTTCTCCCTTGCCGGGATAGTTGAGATGTTAGTTTTACTTTTGCCAGGTTAAATCGTTATGTTGTTGAATTTCCTTAATGGGCCTCCTCTAGAAAGATTATATAATATGAAATGAGATCGTGTGACATGCCGTCCACGTATGAATTATAAAATGGGATCGTGTGGCACGCCGTCCACTTATGAATTATGAAATGGGATTGTGTGGCACGCCGTCCACTTATGAATTATGAAATGGGATCGTATGGCACGTTGACCACTTATATATATACTATGGGATCGTGTGGCACGCTGACCACTCATATGAGTTATGGGATCTGATGTAGTTTTCATTGTTTATCCTCGATGATTAGTTTTCATTGTATTTCCCCTGAGCATACCCCCTCCCAGATTTATTTGATGTTTTCTTTGTTATTTTCATTGCTCATGTATATATATTTATCTGCACAGATTGTTTTTGGTAGGTCCTCTCTAGCCTCGTCACTACTTCGCCGGGGTTAGGCCAGGCACTTACCAGCACATGGGATCAGTTGTACTGATGCTACACTCTGTGCATCTTTTTGCACAATCAGGGAGTAGCTTTTGGACCGCAGCAGCAGTATTGAGCGGGAGCTGTCTTCACTCCAGGGACTCATGAGGTAGCCTAGCTGGCATTCGCAGGCCGAAGTCCCTTCTATGTATTTAGTTTGTTTTGTTTGTATCAAGACAAACATTTATGTAATTCCATTTTAGACTTGTTTTTAGTACTCTATAGTAGTCCGTGAGTTAGTGACACCAGACTCTGGGTAGAAATGTGTTTCAAACTTCCGCATTTTGTTTTCAGTTATATAAGCTTAAAGTCTTCCGCTTTATTTAATTGCTTTCGTTTATTTATATTGTTAATATGTCATCAAAAAGAAAAATGTTTTAAATGTTTGGCTTGCATAGAATCGATAGTAGGTGCCATCACGACTCCCGATGGTGGGAAATCCGGATCGTGACAAGTTGGTATAAGAGCACTAGGTTACTTAGGTCTCACAACTCACAGACAAATTTGGTAGAGTCTGAGGGATCGTTACCGAGACGTCTGTATTTATTCCTAGAGACTACAGAGTTAGGAAAATTTCACTTTGTTCTTTCTTGTCATAGAGACGGACCCCAGGTCATACCAGTTGCAGTGTTATTTCTTATGTGAAGGTTCGATGCATTGTCGAGAAGGGGTGCCTATCGTATCTGGCGTATGTCCGCGACTGCAGCGCAGAGGTCCCGTCTATTGATTTTGTTCTTATTGTTCGGGAGTTCCTCGAGGATTTCCCTTCAGACCTGGTGGGCATGTCGCCCGATAGGGATATCGATTTTTGTATTGATCTAGCTCCGGGCACTCAGCCATTTCCATTTGCCGTATCGCATGGACCCGCCAGTGTTGAAAGAGTTAAAAAATTAGCTTCAGTATTTGCTTGAGAAGGGTTTCATTAGACCCAGCATTTTGCCTTGGGGTGCATTAGTGCTATTTGTGAAGGAAAAGGATGGCTCAATTAGGATGTGCATTGATTATCGTCAATTGAACAAAGTGACGATTAAGAACAAGTATCCACTGCCGAGGATCGACGATTTATACGACCAACTTTAGGGTGCGAGGGTGTTTTCAAAGATAGATTTGAGATCTGTCTACCATCAGTTGAGGATTAGGGCGTCTGATGTCCCTAAGACAGCATGTTGCACTCGGTATGGGCATCGTGAGTTTTTGGTCATGACATTTTGGTTGATTAATGCCCTAGCAGTGTTCATGGAGTTGGTGAACCAAGTGTTCAGGCCGTATTTGGACTTTTTCATGATAGTCTTCATTGATGATATTCTTATATACTCCCGCAGTCAGGAACAGCACGAGCAGCACCTCAGAGTTGTCCTTCAGACTCTGAAGGATAGTCAGTTGTATGCTAAGTTCTCAAAGTGCGAGTTTTGGTTGAGTTCGGTTGCATTTTTGTGTCATGTCGTACTAAGAGAGGGCATTCTGGTGGACCCGAAGAAGATAGAGGTAGTCAAGAATTGGCCTCGACCAGCTTCAGCTATAGAGGCAGGTTACTATCACCGGTTCATGGAGGGGTTTTCATCCATTCCAGCCCCGATGATTAGGTTGACCAAGAAGGGTGCCCAGTTCAGGTGGTCAGACGAGTATGAGGCGAGCTTTCAGAAACTCAAGACAACTCTGACTATGGCACCGGTATTGGTTTTTCCCACAGGTTCAGGGCCTTATACAGTCTATTGTGATGCTTCCCATATTGGGCTTTGTGCAGTATTGATGCAAGACGACAGAGTTATTGCCTATGCTTCGAGGCATTTGAAGATCCACAAGAAGAATTATCCAGTTCATGATCTTGAGATGGCAGCCATTGTTCATGCTTTGAAGATTTTGAGGCATTACCTATATGGTATGACGTGTGAGGTTTACACTGATCACAAGAGTCTTCAGTGTCTGTTCAAGCATAAAGAGTTGAATTTGAGGCAGAGGAGGTGGTTAGAGTTGCTGAAGGATTATGATGTTACTATCTTGTATCACCCGGGAAAGGCCAATATGGTGGCCGATGCATTGAGCAGGAAGTCCACCTGCATGGGTAGTTTTTCTTATATTCCAGTCAGCCAGAGATTGCTTGCTTTGGATGTTTAGGCCTTGGCCAATCATCTTGTGAGGTTGGATATTTCTTAGCCTAGCAGAGTGTTAGCTTGAACGGTTGCTCGATCTTCACTATTGGAGCGTATTCATGAGCGGCAATTTGAGGATCCCCAATTCTGTGTCCTGAGAGACACGGTTCAGCATGGAGGTGCCAAGAATTTGACCTTGGGAGATAATGGTGTATTGAGATTACAGGGGCGAGTTTCTGTGCCCAATGTCGATGGGATTCGAGAGTTGATCTTAGAGGAGGCCCATAGTTCTCGGTATTCTATTCACCCGGGCACCACGAAGATGTATCCGGATCTGAGGCAGCACTATTAGTGGCGTAGGATGAAGAAGGATATAATTGCATATGTGGCTCGATGTTTGAACTGTCATCAAGTTAAGTATGAGTATCAGAAACCCGATGGTTTATTTAAGAGGATTGAGCTTCCCGAGTGGAAGTGGGAGACGATCACCATTGATTTCGTTACTAGACTTCCAATGACTCGAAAGAGGTTTGATTCAGTTTGGGTTATTGTTGATAGGCTGACCAAGTCAGTGCATTTTGTTCCTGTTGCAGCCACTTATTCGTCCGACAGGTTAGCTGAGATTTACATCAGGGAGATCGTTCGCCTTCATGGGGTGCCTATATCTATCATTTCGGACTAGGGTACGCAGTTTACCTCGCACTTCTGGAGAGCAATCCAGCAGGAGTTGGGCACCTAGGTTCAGTTGAGTACAACATTTCATCCCCTAATGGACGGTCAATCCGAGAGGACTATTCAAATTTTTGAGGATATGCTCCGAGCCTGTGTTATTGATTTTGGAGGCTTGTTGGACCAGTTTTTGCCGTTAACAGAGTTTACCTACAACAACAGCTACTAGTCCAGCATTCAGATGGCTCCGTATGAGGCGTTGTATGGTAGGCGGTGTCGGTCTCCAATCGGATGGTTTGAGCCGGGGGAGACTCGGTTATTGGGAACGGATTTGGTTCAGGAGGCCTTGGATAAGGTCCGAATTATTCAAGATAGACTTCGTACAGCTCAGTCCAGGTAGAAGAGTTACACAGACCTCAAGGTCAGAGATGTTTCTTTCATGGTTGGTGAGAGAGTATTGCTCCGTGTATCGCCAATGAAGGGCATGATGAGATTCGGTAAGACGGGCAAGCTTAGCCCTAGGTTCATCGGTCCATTTGAGATTTTTGATCGTGTGGGAGAGGTGCCTTATAAAATTGCCTTGCCACCCAGTTTGTCAGTTGTGCATTCAGTGTTCCATGTATCCATGCTCCGGAAGTATCACGGCGATCCATCGCATGTCTTAGATTTTAGCACTGTCTAATTGGACAGGGATCTGTCATATGAGGAGGAGCCGGTGGCTATTTTAGATCGGCAGGTTCCACAGTTGAGGTCTAAGAGTTCTCCTTCAGTGCGTGTTAAGTGGAGAGGTCGGCCTCTTGAGGCATCGACCTAGGAGTCCGAGTTTGATATACGGAGCCGTTATCCTTATATATTCCCCGACTCAGGTACTTCTTTCTTTTGTCCGTTCGAGGATGAACGGTTGTTTTAGAGGTGGAGAATGTGACGACCCAAAGGGTCATCACCGGATTTCTCCCTTTTTTCGTGCTTCTGAGGCCTTGAAAACCATACTTTAAGTTTCCTCGATTTGTGTTCGTAGTCCGGGCGCGTATCCGGAAAGCTTTTATGTTGAAATATATGAATTATGTGAAAAATTTGATGAATTTTGATATTAATATGGTTAAAGTTGACTTTGGTCAATATTTTGGGTAAACAGACCAGGACCCGTGATGTTACGATCCCGGAGGTTCAGCAGAAAAATATGGGACTCGAGCGTATTCCTAGAATTGAAATCCGAGGTTCCGAGCCTGAGAAATGAATTTTTGATAGAAATTGTTTTTCTGAAAATGATATGGAATTTTGAAAGGAAAATGAGTTGGAAAATATTTGTATTGGGGTCGTATTTTTGTTCCGGTACCCAATACAGGTCTTAAATATGTGTTAAGCGTTTTCTATGAAGTTTGGTTGAAATCGGACGTCGTTTGACGTATTTCGAACCTAAATATCTAAAGTTAGGAGTTTATGAACTTAGAGTGAAAAAACGATGATTTTAAGGCTTAATTCATTGATTTTGATGTTGTTTTGGCGATTTGATCGCTCGACTATGTTCGTAGGATGTTGTTGAGTTAGTGCCTGTGTTTGGTTTGGAGCCCCAGGGGTTCGGGAGTGATTTTAGAGGTGGTTCGGGGGTTTTAAACATAGGAAATATTGCAGAAAATGTTGTCTGATGTTGCCCAGTCCTTTGTCCTATGCAATGGCGTAGCATTCCCTGCGATCACATAGTGCAAAAGTGTTAGATCCTAGTTTTGTTCTATGCAAACGCAAACCCTTTCCGCGTTCGCACAGTGTATACCTCAGGTGCTCGAAATTTTCTCTATGCGATCGCATTTGACTCCTTCGCGATCGCATTAGTCAGTCTGCCACGTCTATGCATTTGCACCAGCTCCCACGCGATCGCAGTGCTTCACCCCTCTTACCCTATGCGATCTCAATCCTCCTCCTGCAATCGCGTAGGGAATTTTTTCCCCGTGTTGTTAATGTTTAAAAACATAACAGTACCCATGGGAATTACTCCATTTTCTCACGAGCTCTCTTCTTCCCCAAGCCTTAGGACTCTATAGAAGCCTCCCTTCTTGAAGACCTCTTGGGTAAGTAATTTCTAACCTATTTACTCCACTTTTCTTCATTAAGTAGTGAATTCCTAGGCATAAATCATGAAATCAAAGTAGAAATTAGCGGTTTTGGATAGAGTTAGGGATTTGAGAATTTTGGATGATTCAACCTCAATTTGGGGTCGAATCTTGAGGTAAATTACATATTTGAACTCGTGGGGTTATGGGTGATTGGGTTTGGGTCCGAGCCTCGAGTTTGGACCATGTGGGCCTAAGGTCAAATTTTGGTATTTTTGGAAGAATGCTAGGAACTGCAATTCTAGGCTATGGGATTATATTTTTTAGTCTTTATTGATATTGTTGGATTAATTATGCCTAGATACCATTGTTTCAGAGTCGAATTGTAGAGAAAAGACGGTATTAGAGAGTTGATTGCTATTCTTGGACCGAGGTAAGTTTAGTTCTAACTTTGGCTTGAGGGAATATGATTAGGATATTATTTTCTAATTGCTAAATGTGGAGTATGGTGTATAGGAATGGTGACGAGTATCTATGCACCGGAGTCTAGCATGACAATGAGTTTTAATTGATTTTAAGTTGGATTTTGTGATACCTCTTCCTTGTTTAATTGATAAGTTTCCTATAATGTGAACGGTTTGAGGAAGAATTGTAATTGTTATATTATTGGAGCATTGGCTCGAACGAGAATATGATAATTGAGAAATAAGTGATCAAAAGAGGAAGTAATGTAATTATTTACTTGCCGGTACGTATAGTTTATTATAGTTGTTGCTCCCTTGCTGGGATTTAACTATTGTATGTGTTCTCCCTTGCCAGGATAGTTGAGTTGTTACTTGTACCCTTGCTAGGTTAAATCGTTATGTTGTTGAATTCCCTTAACGGGGCCTCCTCTAGAAAGATTATATAATATGAAATGAGATCGTGTGACATGCCGTCCACGTATGAATTATAAAATGGGATCGTGTGGTACGCCGTCCACTTATGAATTATGAAATGGGAGTGTGTGGCACGCCGTCCACTTATGCATTATGAAATGGGATCGTGTGGTATGCCGGCCACTTATATATATACTATGGGATCGTGTTTATCCTCGAGGATTAGTTTTCATTGTATTTCCCCTGAGCATACCCCCTCCCAGATTTATTTGATATTTTCTGTTGTTATTTCCATTGCTCATATATATATATATATATATATATATATATATATATATATATAT
>MU668634.1:234538-291626 GCA_026770625.1 Nicotiana glauca
TTCATCGGGGTTAGGCCAGGCACTTACTAGCACATGGGGTCGGTTGTGCTGATGCTACACTCTGTGTATCTTTTTGCACAAATTAGGGAGTAGCTTTTGTAACGCAGCAGCAGTATTGAGCGGGAGCTGTCTTTAGTCCAGGGACTCACGTGGTAGCCTAGCTAGCATTCGCATGCCGAAGTCCCTTCTATGTATTTAGTTTGTTTTCTTTGTATCGAGAAAAACATTTATGTAATTCAATTTCAGACTTGTTTTTAGTACTCTATAGTAGTCCGTGAGGTAGTGACACCAGACTCTGGGTAGAAATGTGTTTCAAACTTTCGCATTTT
Organism: Nicotiana glauca; assembly: GCA_026770625.1. NCBI lineage: Eukaryota > Viridiplantae > Streptophyta > Magnoliopsida > Solanales > Solanaceae > Nicotiana > Nicotiana glauca. Next base: position 234,868 of record MU668634.1, read on the forward strand.
GTTTTCACTATATAAGCTTAAAGTCTTCCGCTTTATTTAATTGCTTTCGTTTATTTATATTGTTAATATGTCATCAAAAAGAGAAATATTTTAAGTGTTTGGCTTGCCTAACTCCGATAGTAGGCGTCATCACGACTCACGATAGTGGAATATTCGAGTCGTAACATAATCAAATAATCACCATCATAATATGAAAAATTCACACTTAAACATTATATAATGAAGCAAATGCATGCATTTTAGTACATGAATTCGTATGAAATATGTGCGAAAATTCACCTATATAAATAATTAAAGTAGAAGTGCAATGTAGAGATATATAGAGATGGATACTCATTAGTAACTGTCACGATGAGAATAGTAATAACGAAACTAAGCTTCAGCAACGCCATGCCAAGACTAATACTTCAGCTTTATGGAAATTTATGTGTGAGCATCTCATTGCTCTTCAAGTATCATAATTTATAGGCCTCTAGCTAAGTAAACTACATCTCAAGCATGTACTATAGTTGATTTTTTTTTTTAAATTATTTTTTTTAAGTTGAACTCGTGCTCGTTAAGGACTCCCTTATTAATATTGCAATCTATAATTTAATGTCGCACTTTCTCTCTCTCAAAAAACAAAAATACATTAAAGACACGGAATACTCTCTAGGGAAATATGATTTCTCGTTTTACCTCTTTAAAATAATGGGTCGACTTAAATTGAGATCATTTTTTTTTGTGATGATTCATGTTAGAATTAAAGATGAAGCCAATCCAAAGCATTAATTTATTGTATGCATTTGGCTATTCAAATTTCTACTGATTAAATCAAACCTGTCTTCTTCTTCCTCTAAAGCTTATTGCAATCATGGTAGATAATTATGGAAATTCTTAGAAGATATTTGTGTTCCTTAATCATTATTCTAAAAGTGCTAATTAGTATTTCCTATGTTCACTTTTATTTGTCCATTATACTAAAAATATACTTATTTATGTATGTACTTGTGTGCGTGTGTAATCTCCATAATCATCATGTCATCTTACCACCAACATATTACTCCATATTTATATTACTTAACCAATACAAAATGCAGTAGCAATTTTTTAAATATATTCCTATTGGTTATTGCACTTCGCATGTGATTCAATTAAATGAACTAACTACTTGTAAGTTACTTATTTTGCAAGCTTGGATAACAAGTTCACATGACAATTTAATTAATTAGCAGTGCATGTGATTTTCCTTTAAATGTATAGCAACGTATCATGTTAGTCCATGTGCCACTATTTTATTTTTTCTGTCAGTAATGTGAACTCAATGTTGAAATATAATTTTTAACATCAGCATTATTATGCAATGACAGATCTATAGCATTTATTTATTATTTGAATATTCTAACAGTGAGAGGGTAGGAATTCTCTTCATCGAGGTTGCTTGAAATCCAAGTATCCCAAATAATTAAAAAAAACATTGTTACATAAATTAGAGGAAAATTGTATAAGACATGTTTTATTGGGAGGAATTCTTAAACTTTTTACTTGATTTTTTTCACTATAAAAGAACCCTGTTTTATAAGCAAACGTCTTAACGTTTAAAACGGGCTAAAAGTTAAGTGACTCTTTATTTCTCGAAAAGCTAAAGGCCAAGTGAATCTTTACTTCTTTAAAGGTTAATGTAATGACCCGTCCGATCATTTCATGAATTATCACTCCCTTTTTTTTATTTATGCTTCTTATTGTCTTATTCGGCAGTATTATGTGTTATCGAGTTGGTTGGCTTGGGTTCATACAGGTTTAGGTAAGGTTTGAGACACTTAGTCTCTTTTGAGTAAGATTAAGTTGGAAAAGTCAACCGGATGTTGACTTATGCATTAAAGGGCTCGGATGTGAGTTCCAAGGGTTCGGATAGCTTTGGGACTTAAGAGCGTGATTGAAATTTGTGTTTTGGAGGTACGGAGTATATTACGCTTGAATTGGTGAAATTGAAATTTTAACGTTTTCAGGTTGACAGGTGAGATTTTGGTATAAGGGTTGGAATGAAATTTCGAAAGTTTCAGTAGGTTCGTTGTGCCATTTGGGATGTATGTGCAAAATTTCAGGTCATTCGGACGTGATTTGGTAGACTTTTTGATCAAAAGCGTAATTCAGAAGATTTTGGAATCTTAGGCTTGAATCTGATGTGTTTTGGTTGATTCGATGTCGTTTGAGGTATCTTGAGGATTGGTATAAATTTGAACAGTGGTACATGACTTGTTGGTGCTTTTATTTCCCAGGGGCCTCGGGGTGATTTCGTATGATTGATAGAAAGTTGGAATTGATTTTGGAAGCTGAAGCATTTTTATTGCTGTCACAACTGCACATGCGGTAGGGAGGCCGCATGTGCGATGCCCGCAGAAGCGGAAGGCAGTCGCAGAAGCGGAAGGCAGCCGCAGATGCGGCCAAGCAGAAGATTAGCTGGAACCGGTGAAGCGATCGAGGAGGCGCACTTGCGGTGGCGCAGGTGTGATATTTCAACTGCTGATGCGGAAATGGTCAATTAAGTGAAAACTGCAGGTGCGATGGTCTAGACTGCACAAGTGGGATTGCATGAGCGGGATTTTGGCCGCATGTGCGATTTTGTTGGGCCAGAAAGAATATAAACTCCCCTTCGCGAATTTTGAGTTGTTCTTCACCATTTTTATTCGGGTTTGAGCTTAGGGAAGCCATGTTGAAGAGGGATTCAAGGGATAACGTCTGGAGGTAAGATTTTTGAACCTAATAATCGATCATATGTCATTATTTCACTGATTTGGCTTGAATATAATGAAAATTAAGGGGTAAAAATTGAGGATTAGGGCTTGGTATTGGAGACCTTGACTTGAGGATTTGAGTGGCCATTTATTTTCGGATTTTAGGACTTTTGATATGTATGAACTCGTGGGGAGATAAGGAATCTATTGTTGTAAATTTTATCGTATTCTGAGACGTGGTCCCGGGGGTCGGATTTTGGTTAATTTCGGGATTTATGTTGTAAGTTTAGTATTTTGCATGGGCTTCGTTCCATGAGCATATTTTGACATCGTGATTCTGATTTTGGATAGATTCGATGCTATTTGAGGCCGACTCGAGGGGCAAAGGTGTCGCGGGCTAGAGTTTGGACCGGATTGAGTTGAGTATTAATTGTAAATATTGTCCTGAGGGTATGAAACTCTAAATTTCACATTGTTGTGCTATGTTGAGGTGACGTACATGCTAGATGACAAGCGTGGGGTTGTGCACCGTTGGGGGTTGTGACCTAGTCCATCCCGAATGACAGGTTTACCACGTATTTGATTGAAAACTGTTTGCTATCATCATGTTTGGGCTTAATTCCATATTTGGTCCTCGTGCCAACTATTTAGATCCTTAGGGGATTTTTACTGCTATTTCCTCACTATTTTGATTTTATATCTGTAGTCAGTCATGCTATATTATATTATTTTCATAACTCAGCCATGTTTACTCAGTTTTAACACTTTAAATGATATTTTCGGATGAACATCATATTTTACTGTGCCCAAGTAGTATTTTAGAGATTTCTGACTGAGTAGGGCCGAGGGCCTGTATTGTGAGGAGTATTATGGGATCGGGCTACACGCCGCAGTAGTGTGTTACTGATTATGATTATGACGTCGAGGGTCTGAGTTGTATGCCACAAGGTGGCTTGATATGAGGCCGAGAGCCTATTGATTATGCTACGAGATGGCTTGATATTGCGCTTGGGCCGTAAGGGGCCCCTCTAGGAGTCTATACGCCTCCAGTGAGCGCCGGTACCCAGTGTGATATGTGATATAGCCTGAAGGGCTGGTGTTGTTCCATGTTTATTGCCCGAAAGGCTGATTCTGTTGACACTGTGCCCTAGGGCGCATTCTATGTGCTTATCTTTTCTAGCTTCTTTTCATTTACTTGTTTAACTGTTGAAAAAGTATTTTAAAGAAGCTTATTCTGAACCAAGGTGTATTTATAAGATTTCACTGTTTATTGTATTTTATTGGTTTTTTTCACTGCCTCTTTATAGCATGTTGTTGTGTTTTTACGTAATTTCTTATCACTCAGTCTTCATTTATTGTTATTACTCACTGAGTTAGAGTACTTACTTTACTCCATGCACCATGTGTGCAGATTCAGGAGCTTCAGGTCCCGCAAATGAGGGTTGATTGCTCCCAGCAGGCCATTTGGAGTCCACTAAGAAGCTGTTTAGCGTTCGTACCCCACTGTTTCTCCGTCCTATCTTACTTTCCATTTCTAGTTCTGTAATAGACTGTAAAAACTCTTTCAAACTCTTAGACACACATTTAGGTTCTAATGACCGGTGACACCCCGATATCGGACAGTGTTGGTTTCCATAAATTTTGCTATTTCACTATTTCTTTTGGGATTTAATTATGCTAATGACTTAAATTGTGTTATTATAATTTTTAAAATTAATTGGAAGTTGTGTCGATTGGACTTGTCTTCACGATAGGCACCATCACAACCGGGTCTGAATTTAGGGTCGTGATAAGTTGGTATAAGAGCCTAGGTTACGTAGGTTTCACGAGTCATGAGCAGGTTTAGTACAGTGTCGCGGATCGGTATGGAGACATCTGTATTTATCCTCGATAGGCTGTAGAACCTTTAGGAAAACCTTCACATTCATGAAATTCTTGTCGTGCGAATCTGTTGATCCTAGTAGTAAACATCTGTTAACCTATTCCCTCATAGATGGTGAGGACACACGCAACCGGTCAGGATGTACGACCACCAGTACCACCAGTTGTGGCCCCTAGAGGCCAAGAATGCGGTCGAGGTCACGGTAGGGGTAGGGGTGTGGCCCGCATAATAGCTAGGGCAGCACCTGCGAATCCACCAGCAGCCCCAGTTCAGGATCAGGTCATAGTTGTGGATGCTCCAGCAGGACCAGCTGTGCCCATTTTGATTCTAGGTCTTTAAGAGGCCTTGAATCAGATTTTATCAGTATGCACTGGCCTAGCTCAGGAGGTCTCAAGAACTACAGCCACGACTACTTCTCGGGCCTGGGGAGGCACTTAAACTCCCGCCACTCGCACACCTGAGCAGGTCGTGCAGGGATTTTTGACACCGGGGGCACATCCAGCCCAGCCGATTGCAGCTGCTCAGTAGGATCGTTGTAATGCCATTGTTACTTCGTGGTTGATGAGAAATGTTAATTCACATCTCCTTACTAGTGTTCTATTCTCCGAGAATGCTCAAAATATTTGGGCACAACTTAAGGAACAGTTTTACAAAGGAAATGCTTCAAGGTTTTATTACTTGCACAAAGAAATTTTTACTTCTACACAGGGAATATCGTCTATTTCTATCTATTTTACAAAACTAACTATCCTATGGGCTGAATATGATGTTATATTACCACCAACTCCTGTGAAGGATTATGTTGAACAGTTGGAATTTCAGATGTTATCGCAGTTCTTAATAGAGTTGAATGATAGTTTTGAGCAAGCTAGAAGTCAAATTTGATGAGGCCTAATGTCCCTTCCATTAACCAAGCTTATGATATGATAGTTCAAGATGAAAGCAGAAGAATAATCTCAGGAAATCACTGCCTACTGCTATATTTACCACATAGTCAGGGAACAAGCCATGGAAGAATTTTGGCATAGAATGTGAGTACTGCCACTAGAAAGGTCATACAAAGGAAGGCTTCTACAATTTGATGAAGTGTGAATTCTGCAACAGACCACATCATTCGAAGGATAATTACTATAAAATAGTCGGCTATCCATCTGATTTTAAGCATAAGAGAAGAGCTAATGCAGTGCAGATTGAAAGCAATGTCTGATAGGAAGCAAATAAAGGACTTTCAACATACATGTTCACAAAGGAACAAATTATGTAGCTAAATAGAAAAATTCATCGCTAATCTCATTTAGCGATGGATGTGGTTAAACAGAAAAACCTGTGGCTAATTTCATTTAGTGACGGATTAGCAACGGATTATCAATAAATTATGTTGGCTATGAGCATTTTAGCGCCACATTAGCAACGACGTTCGTAGCTAATTTCATACTTTTGTAGTGACATCTATTGAAGAAATAAGCTCATTGGTGAATCAAGTGGCACTGTGGCAACAATGTCATGTACCTTTCTTTATAACAATATTAGCATTCCTAAGTGGAAAATTATTGCACCACGGAACACAAACAAAAAATACAGGACAAGTTCAATTACCAACAGGGGATTCTGCCAAAATTACTCACATAGCTGATTGCCAATTGTCAACAGGTGACACTATTAAGAATGTTCTATTTGTTCCTACCTTCAAGTTCAATCTTTTGTCTGTCTCCAATTGACAAAAGACTCAAATTATTTTGCTTCTTTCTTCCCTACATTTTGTGTATTTCAGGACCACTGGTCTAGGAAGATGAATGAGATTGATAGGGAGGAAGATGGGCTACACCATGACCTCAGTGAGAGTCACACAACAGATTGTACTCTTGCAAAGCTTTTGCAATTACAAAATAAGGAGATCCAGACATATGACACAAGAGAATGGGACATGTACCGTAGGCAGTTCTTAGAAAATTACAATGTTTCAGAAATAATATAGACTTTAATAATGCTCATATGTGTGAGATCTACCCCTTGGCAAGGCAAACTTGAATGCCATTTCAAATAAGTACTACTAGAAGGGTTGAAGCTTTTCAACTAATTCACATGGATGTTTGGGGACCCTACAAGGTTTCTACCCATAACGGAATAAAGCCTTTTCTTACATTGGTGGATGATTACACTAGATGGACTTGGATTGGTTTATTGAGACAGAAATCTAATATTGTTTTCATACTTAAAAACTTCCTTGCTATGACTAAAACTCAATTTGGCAAGTCTATCAAGATGTTTAGGTCAGATAATAGAAGTGAATTTTTCAATACTCATTGTAAAGAATTGTTTCAGTTACAAAGGATCTTACATCAAAGTTCATGTCCTTACAAACTCCAACAAAATGGAGTAGTAGAGAGAAGACACAAATATATTTTAGAAATTGCAAGGGCTATCAGATTCCAAGGCCATCTACCAGGTAGATTTTGAGGAGACTATATTAAGACAATGGTATATCTTATAAATAGAGTGCCCTCTACTTTTCTTGGCAATAAATCACCTTTTGTGATGTTATATCACAAACAACCTTCCCTATCTCGTCTATGGATCATAGACTGCTTGTGTTTTGCTTCCCTACTGCCTATAACTGATAAGTTTGTCCATATAGCTGTGAAGTGTGTGTTATTATCACTTTAGAAAGTAAACAAGCTACTTGATCTTGAGCATAATGTATTTTTTATCAGCAGAGATGTAACAATTTGAAGAAGCATTCCCTTTTTAGAATCCATAAGCGGGGACTGTTCAGTCTTTTTTAGATAATCTGGATATGAGATCATTCCGTGATCATAATGATGTAGATCATGAGGCTTCCCTTCCTTCTGTATCTGCTCATGCTACTGAATCATTCTCTGATTCATCAAATGCATCTTCTTCATAAAATTCACCAATACTTAACTCAGACCAAGGACTTTCAGAGTCTCTTCAAACTTCTACATCAGCTCCAACTCATGAACAACTTGTTAATGATATTAGAAGATCAAGCAAGATTTCTAGATCCCCATTTGACTTTAGGATTATGTCATAGCTGAAAAAGCTATACAAACCAACAATGTTAGATACCCAATAGAAGTTGTCATAGGATATGATCACTTGTCTCTCAAATATCAAAGCTACTTATTGCAGATCTTATCTAAACACGAACCAAATAGTTATTATGAGGATGCAACAGATAAAAGATGGATTGAAGCTATGCAAGAAGAAATAAAAGTATTGGAAAACAACAAACCATGGAGGATAGTATCATCGCCCGAAGGAAGAGAGCTATAGGATGCAAATGGCTGTATAAGATTCAGTACAAGGCAACTGGAGAGGTTGAAAGGTTCAAGGAACTACTTGTGGAGGAAGGGTAGTATCACATTGGAAGGATTATCGAAACATTTTCACCAGTAGTAAAGATGGTAACTAGCAGAAGTTTAATTGTTATAGCCGCTACCAAGCATTGGACAATCCACCAAGTGGATGTTTCTACGGTTCTTTTCTACAAGGTGATTTAACTGAGAAGTGTTAAGGTGCATTCCACTTGGCTTTGTAGGCTCTAACAATAAGTCATTGGTATGAAAATTGCATAAGTCTATCTATGGGCTTAAGCAGGCATCTCGATAATGCAATATCAAGCTCACTACATCACTCCTTGCCTCAGGATTCCAATAGAGTCACCTAGATTGCTCTTTGTTCACCAAAAGAACTTTAGGGCAGTTGGTAGTGGTCCTTGTAATGTATATGAACTTATTATTACTAGAGATAATCTACCTCTAATACAAGAGACCAATTCACAGTTGCAAGATTGCTTCAAGATCAAAGATTTGGGAGAGCTAATATATTTTCCAGGAATTGAATTTTCCAGAAGTAAAGAGCTTATCTTGATGCATCGGAGGAATTATAGCTTGGAGCTAATAGCCGATTGGGATCTATCAAGTTGTAAACCTGTTGCTTCACCCTTGGAGTTGAATGCCAAATAGACCATATTGGAGTTTGATACACACACAGGTTCTACAACTAATGATACTCTACCAAAGGATCTTCGCATATCAAAGATTACTTGGTAGATTATTGTATTTGAAAATCACCAGACGTGAGATCTCATTTGCAGTTCAAACCTTAAGTCAGTTAATGCACACACCCAAATCATCTCAGATGGAAGCTGCCCTCAAAGTTGTGAGATTTGTTAAACATTGTCCTGATATAGGGGTGTTGATGAAGGCTGAATGTTCTGGATCTCTAGCATCCTTCTGTGATACTGATTGAGAAGCATGTCCCAACAACAGAAGATATATAACAAGATATTTAGTGATGTTTGGTCATTCCCTCATTTCATGGAAATCCAAGAAACAATCAAAAATTTTTAGAAGTTCTGCTATGGCAGAGTACAGGAGTCTTGCTTCGATTGTAACTGAGATTGTTTTGTTTGTTGGTCAGTTTAAAGAGTTAGGGGTTGTTCAACAAGCTCCAGTTCCTATTTATTGTGATAGTATGTCAGCAATTCAGATTGCTGCCAATCCAGCCTTTCACGAATGGACCAAACACATAGACATAAATTGTCATTTTGTGTGTGAAAATATCGAGTCGGGATTGATTCACACTATCTACGTTAATAATAATAATCAAAAATCTCATATCCTCACTAAATGATTGACCAGAATGCAACATGGTAACTTATTATCCAAGATAGGGATGAAGAATATCTTTGCATCCTCTAGCTTGAGGGAAGGGGGATGAGAGTAGTAGTTGTAGTATAAGTAATGTGGTTAGTTGTGTAACATTATTTAACAAAGTTTAGCCAACTATATTTAGAAGTTAGTTAAAGTGGTTATACTTGTATAAAGAGAACATGCTAGTGTACAACTGTCCGATAGCAGAAATAAAGATTCATTTTTGGTTAACCTAATATGATTCTTGTAATAGCCCTTAACAACAGAGTTGAGAAAGAAATCATCATCCGAATTGAGGCATTGTCCATGACTTCTAGCCCAGTTCACTTATTGTTTCTTTCCTAAAAAGCCTTATAGTAATTTGTCAAGTTTAAAACAACCTTAATTCCATACCTTTTTGCTTTAGATATCACAAAATGCAATCCCCTCAAATTATAATAAGTTACACAAAAGTTAGACTTTGGAGATACAAAAAAAGAACATTAATTAAGCCATAACAAATAGAAGGATAAAACAAAATGAGTATAGTGCTAAAAGTAGACCTTAAACATGTCCATAGCTGTCATATTATAGACATAGGAGCTACAACCCATATGATAGGAAAATTATTGCACCATGGATCACAAAAAGAAAATACAAGACAAGTTCAATTACCAACAGGGGATTCTACCAAAATTACTCACATAATGCATTGTCAATTGTTAGGAGGTGACACAACTGAGAATGTTCTATGTGTTCCTGCCTTCAAGTTCAATCTTTTGTTTGTCTCCAAGGTGATAAAAGACCTGAACTATTTTACTTCCTTCTTCCTTATATTTTGTGTATTTTAGGACCTCTTGTCTGGGAGGGTGAAGGAGATTGATAGGGAGGAAGATGGAATGTACACTATGACCTCAGCAGAGTCATACAACAGATTGCATTCTCGAAACGCTTTTGAACTTTTCAAACAAAGAGATCCTGATATATGGCAACAAAAGAATGAGACTTATACCTTTGGAAGTTCTTAGAAAATTATAATGTTTCAGAAATAGTATAGACTTTGATAATGATCATAGGTGTGAGATCTTCCCCTTGGCGAGGAAAACAAGAATGCCATTTCCACTAATTACTACTAGAAGTGTTGAAACTTTTAAACTAATTCACATGGACGTTTGGGGACCCTAAAAGGTTGCTACCAACAATGGAATAGCTTTTTCTTACATTAATGGGTGATTATACTAGATGGACTTGGACTTTTCTATTGAGGTTTAAATCTGATATAGTTTTCATACTTAAAAACTTCCTTGCGATCACTAAGCCTCAATTTGGCAAGTCTATCAAGATATTTAGGTCAATAATGGAAGTGAATTTTTCAATAATCATTGTAGAGAATTGTTTTAGTTACATAGGATCTTACATCAAATTGCATATCCTTACACAACCCAACAGAATGGAGCAGTAGAAAGAAGACATACATATTTTAGAAATTGCAAGGGCTATAAGATTCCAAGGCCATCTACCAGCTAGATTTTGGGGAGACTGTATTGAGACAACGGTATTTCATATCAATAGAGTTCCCTCCACTTTTCTTGGCAATAAATCACCTTTTGAGATGTTGTATCACAAACAACATTCCCTATGTCATATAAGGATCATAGAATGCATGTGTTTTTCTTCCTTACTGCCTGTAACTTATAAGTTTGGCCATGGAGCTGTGAAGTGTGTTATAATATCACCTTATAAAGTAAAAAGCTACTTGATCTTGAGCATAATGTATTTTTTATCAGCAGAGATGTAACATTTTGAAGAAGCATTCCCTTTTTAGAATCCATAGGCGGGGACTAATCAGTCTTTTTTAGATAATCTGGATATGAGATCATTCCTTGATCATAATGATGTAGATCATGAAGCTTCCCTTCCTTCTGTATCTGCTCCTGCTACTGAATCATTCTCAGATTCATCCAATGCATCTTATTCAGAAAATTCACCAATACTTAACTCAGACCAGAGGCTTTTAGAATCACTTCAAACTCCTGCATCAGCTGCAGCTCATGAACCACCTGTTGAAGATGTTAGAAGGTCAAGCAAGACTTCTAAACCTCCGATTTGGCTTTAGGATTGTGTCAGATCTGACAAAGCTATACCAACCAATAGTTGTAGGTATCCAATAGTTGTTGTCATAGGCTATGATTACTTCTCTCCCAAATATCAAATCTCCTTACCGCAGATCTTATTTGAACAACAACAAAATAGTTACTATGAGGATGGAAAAGATAAAAGAAAGATTAAGGATATGCATGCAAAAATAAAAGTATTGGAGGACAACAAAACATGAAAGATAGCATCATTGCCCCCAACGAAGAGGGCTATATGATGCAAATGGATGTATAAGATTAAGTACAAGGCAACTGGAAAAGTTGAAAGGTTCAAGGCATGACTTGTGATCAAAGGGTAATATTAGAAAGAAGGCATTGTTGCATTCACCAAATAGGTGTTGACAATTCTTTTCCACAAGGTTATTTAACTGAAGAAGTGTACACGTGCATTCTAGCAGCTTTGTAGGCTCTAACAATAAGTCATTCTCATGCAAATTGCATAAGTCCCTCTATGGAATTAAGCAGGCATCTTAACAATGAAATATCAAGCTCAATACAACACGCATTGCCTCAGGATTCCAACATAGTCACCTAGATTACTCCTTTTTCACTAAAAGAACTTCAGGGCAGTTGGTAGTGGTCCTTTTAATGTAGATGACCTTATTATTACTAGAGATAATCTACAGCTAATACAAGAGACCAAATCACAGTTGCAAGATAGCTTCAAGATCAATTATTTAGGAGAGCTAAAATATTTTCCAGGAATTGAATTTGCTACGTATCTTGAAGCATAAGAGGAAGTATATCTTGGAGTTAAGTGCTGATTTGGGTCTATCAAGTTTTAAGCCTGTTACTTCATCCTTGGAGTTGAATTCCAAGTTGACCACATTGGAGTTTGATACACACATGTTCTACAAGTGATGATATTCTACTAAAGGATCCTAGGCCATATCAAAGGTTACTTGGTATATTGTTGTTTTTGACAATCACCAGATGTGAAATCTCATTTGCAGCTCAAATCTTAAATCAGTTCATGCACAGTCCCAAATGATCTCATATGGAAAGTGCCCTTAAAGTTGTGAGATATGTTAAACACTGTCCTGGTCTAGGGGTGTTGATGAAGGCTTAATGTTCTGGATCTCTAGAGTCCTTCTGTGATGGTGATTGGGAAGCATGTCCCAACAATAGAAGATCTATAACAGGATATTTAGTGAACTTTGCTGATCCCTGATTTCATGAAAATCCAAGAAACAATCAACAGTTTTCAGAAGTTCAGCTGAGGTAGAGAACTGGAGTCTTGCTTCGATTGTAGTTGAGATTGTATGGCTTATTGGTCTGTTTAAAGAGTTAGTGGTTTTTCAACCAACTCCAGTTCCTATTCATAGTGATAGTAAGTGAGAAATTTAGATTGCTGCCAATCCATTCATTCACGAACAGAACAAACATATAGACATCAATTGTTATTTTGTATGTGAGAAGATTCAGTCGGGATTGATTCACACTATCTAATGTTAACACTACTGATCAACAATCTGATATCCTCACTAAAGGCTTAAGCAGAATGCAACATGGTTACTTATTATCCAAGATAGGGATGAAGAATATCTTCACCTCCTCCAACTTGAGGGGGGTGTTGAGAGTATTAGTTGTAGTATAAGTAATGTGGCATGCAACATAACTTAACTATAGTTTAGCCAACCATCGTTATAAGTTAGTTAAAGAGGTTATACTTGTACAAGGAGATCCAGATATAAGGCACAAGAGAATGGGACATGTACCTTTGGCAGTTCTTAGAAAATTACAATGTTTCAGAAATAGTATAGACTTTAATAATGCTCATAGGTGTGAGATCTGCTCCTTGGAAAAACAAAATAGAATGCCATCTCCACTAAGTACTACTAGAAGTGTTGAAGCTTTTCAACTAATTCACATAGATGTTTAGGGACCCTAAAAGGTTGCTACCTATAATTGAATAAAGCTTTATCTTACATTAGTGGATGATTGCACTAGATGGACTTGGACTTTTCTATTGAGACTGAAATCCAATGTAGTTTTCATACTTAAAAACATCCTTGCTATGACTAAGACTCAATTTGGCAAGTCTATCAAGATGTTTAGGTCAATAATGGAAGTGAATTTTTCAATACTCATTGTGGAGAATTGTTTCAGTTACATAGGATCTTACATCAAAGTTCATATCCTTATACACCCAACAGATTGGAGCAGTACACAAAAGAGGCAGACATATTTTAGAAATTGCAAGGGCTATCAGATTCCAAGGCCATCTACCAACTAGATTTTGGGGAGCTGTTGTATCACAAACAGCCTTCCCTATCTCATCAAAGGATCATAGAATGCATGTGTTTGGCTTCCCTACTCCCTATAACTGATATGTTTGGCCATAGAGTTGTGAAGTGTTTGTTATTATCACCTTAGAAAGTATACAAGATACTTGATCTTGAGCACAATGTATTTTTTATCGGCAGAGATGTAACCTTTTTGAAGAATCATTCCCTTTTCAGAATCCAGAAGTGGGGATTGATTAGTATTTTTTTGATAATCTGGATATGAGATCATTCCATGATCATAATGATGTAGATCATGAGGCTTATCTTCCTTCTACATCAGCCCCTGCTGCTGAATCATTATCAGATCTATTCAATGCCCCTTCTATAGAGAATTCACCAATACTTAACTTAGAGCAGGAGCATTTAGAATCCCTTCCAACTCCTGCATCAGCTGCAGCTCAAGAACCACTTGTTGATGATGTTAGAAAATCTAGCAGGATTTCTAGACCTCCCATGTTGCTTTAGGATTATGTTAGAGCTCACAAAGATGTACAAACCAATAGTTGTAGGTACCCAATAGCTGCTGTCATAGGCTATGATCACATGTCCCCAAATATCAAATCTACTTATCGCAAATCTCATCTGAACAAGAACCAAAAAGTTACTATAAGAATGCAAAAGATAAAAGATGGATTAATGCTATCCAAGCAGAAATAAAAGCACTGGAGGACAACAAAATATGGAAGATAGTATCATTTCCCCCAATGAAGAGAGATATACAATCAAAATGGTTCGATAATATTAAGTACAAGGAAAATGGAGAGGTTGAAAGGTTCAAGGCATGACTTGTGGCCAAAGGGTACAATCATACGGAAGAATTAGTTTACCGAGAAAGATTCTTACCAGTAGTAAAGATGGTAAATGTCAGAAGTTTAATTGCTTAAGCTGCTGCCAAGCATTGGTCCATCCACCAAATGGATGTTTACAATTCTTTTCTACAAGGTGATTTAACTAAAGAAGTGTTCATGTGCATTCCACCTGGCTTTGTAGGCTCTAACAATAAGCCGTTGGTATGCAAATTGCATGTCCCTCTATGGCCTTAAGCATGCATCTCGACAATGGAATATCAATCTCACTACAATATCATTACCTCAGGAATCCAATAGAGTCACCTAGATTACTCTTTGTTCAACAAAAGAACTTCAGGCCAGTTGGTAGCGATCCTTGTAATGTAAATGACCTTATTATTACTAGAGATAATCTATATCTAATACAAGAGACTAAGTCATAGTTGCAAGATAGCTTCAAGATCAATGTTTGAGAGAGCTAAAATATTTTTTAGGAATTGAATTTGCCAGAAGTAAATAGCGTATCTTCATGCATTAGAGGAAGTATGGCTTGGAGTTAATAGCTAATTTGGGTCTATTAAGTTTTAAACCTGTTACTTCACCCTTGGAGTTGAATGCCAAGTTGAACATATTGGAGTTTGATACACACATAGGTTCTACAACTAATGATATTCTACTAAAGGATCCTGGGCCATATCAAAGGTTACTTGGTATATTATTGTATTTGAAAATCACCAGACGTGACATCTCATTTACAGTTCAAACCATAAGTCAGTTAATGCACAGTCCCAAATCATCACATATGGAAGGTGCCCTCAAAATAGTGAGATATGTTAAACATTGTCCTGGTCTAGGGGTGTTGATGAAGGCTGAATGTTTTGGATTTCTAGCATCCTTCTGTGATGCTGATTGGGAAGCATGAACCGACAACAGAAGATCTACAACAAGTTATTTAGTGAAGTTTGGTGATACCCTCATTTCATGGAAATCCAAGAAACAATCAACAGTTTTCAGAAGTTCTGCTGAGGCAGAGTACCAGAGTCTTACTTCGGTTGTAGCTGAGATTATATGGCTTGTTGGTCTGTTTAATGAGTTAAGGGTTGTTCAACAATATCCAGTTCATATTCTTAGTGACAGTAAGTGAGCAATTTAGATTACTGCCAATCCAGTCTTTCACTAACAAACCATACACAAAGACATCAATTGTCATTTTGTACATGAAAAGATTCAGTCGGGATTGATTCACTAAATGCTTAAGTAGAATGCAAAATGGTTACTTATTATCCAAGCTAGGGATGAAGAATATCTTTACCTCCTCCAACATAGGGGGGG
Organism: Nicotiana glauca; assembly: GCA_026770625.1. Taxonomy (NCBI): domain Eukaryota; kingdom Viridiplantae; phylum Streptophyta; class Magnoliopsida; order Solanales; family Solanaceae; genus Nicotiana; species Nicotiana glauca. Next base: position 250,683 of record MU668634.1, read on the forward strand.
GGAGGGCTGTTGAGAGTAGTAGTTATATTATAAGTAATGTGGTTAGTTGTGTAACATAACTTAACCATAATTTAGCTAACGATAGTTAAAAGGTAGTTAAAGTATTTATAGTTGTATAAAGAGAACTTGCTAATATACAACTATCAAATAACAGAAATAAAGATTCATATTTTTGTTACCCTAACATGATTTTTTTAACAGCCCATAACAAGAGGGTTGCGAAAGAAATCGTCATCCGAATTGAGGTACTGCCCATGACTTCTAGCCCAGTACATATATTATTTCTTTCCTCCAAAGGTCTCATAGTTATTTGCCAAGCTTAATAAAACCTCAATTCCATAACTTCTTGCTTCAGATATCAAAAAATTCAACCCGTTAAAATTACAATAAGTTACACAAAAGTTAGACTTTGGAGATACAAAAAAAATATTAGTTAAGACATAACAAATAGAAGGATGAAACAAAATGAGTATAGTACAGAAAGTTGACCTTAAACATGTACATAGCTATCATACTGTAGGCATAGGAGCTACAAACCATATGGTAGGAAAATTGATGCACCATGGAACACAAACAGAAAATGCAAGACAAGTTCAATTACTAACAGGAGATTCTGCCAAAATTACTAGCATAAGGGATTGTCAATTGTAAAGAGGTGACAGAATTAAGAATGTTCTATGTATTCGTACCTTCAAGTTCAATATTTTGTCAGTCTTCCATTTGACAAAAGACATGAACTGATTTGCTTCCTTTTTTCCTACATTTTATGTATTTCAGGACCTCTTGTATGAGGAGGGTGAAGGAGATTAATAGGGAGGAGATAGGATGTACACCACAACCTCAGCAGAGTCACACAAAAGATTGCATTCTTGCAAAGCTTTTGCAGTTATCTAACAAGGAGATCTAGATATATGGCACAAGATAATGGGACATGTACCTTTGGCAGTTCTTAGAAAATTACAATGTTTCAGAAATATTATAGACTTTAATAATGCTCATAGGTGTGAGATCTGCCCCTTGGCAAGGCAAACTAGAATGCCATTTCTTCTAAGTACTACTAGAAGTGTTGAAGCTTTTTAACTAATTCACATGGATGTTTTGAGATCCTAAAAGGTTCCTATCTATAATGGAATAAATCTTTTTCTTACATTAGTGGACGATTACACTAGATGGACTTGGACTTTTCTATTGAGACTTAAATTTGCACTACAACAAAAAGGGACTTTAGCGACAATAAAAAACAACATTGGCAGCAATTACAATAGCCGCTATATCATTTACCGACAATTGATGTTTTGCCGCTGAAGTCATGGTCGGTAAAGCCTTTAGCGGCATTTCTGACAAAAGCTGGTAAAAGGTATGACTGATTGCCGCTAAAACTAATTTGCTTTAACGGCAAATCTTTGCGGCAATTATTATGGCTACTAAACCCACTCTAAAAACATCTAATATGCTCCTTTGACGATCATTTTTATTGCCGCTAAATTTAAAATATTTATCGCTAAAAGTACATACCTTTAGTGGTAATTGTTTTATGGCAATTAGAGAGGCAAAAATATCTCTTATAAAAACGTATAAGGATGCCTCTTTAGCATCCAATTTAGTGGCTAATAAAGTCAATTACATTGCCGCTAAAAGTCATCTTTAATACTTATATAATGGCTATAATATCTCTATATAAACATCTAATTTATCATTTTATTGTCCATTGTTATAGCCGGTATATCTTGTTAAATTGGCACTAAAAGTCACAAGCTATTACGGTAAATTTAGCCACCATTAATAATAGCTACTATTGATCAAAAAATAATGCAAATAAAAAAATATATTAATATTAATTCATAAAACCATAATATATCACATTTAATATTAACAAATAAGAGGAAGTACAAAGCCAAAATATTAATATCACAGTAACTTAAAAGATAAACTTATATTGTTTAAAGCAAATAGCTGATGGCATTATATAACTAATCTTTATGAATAACAATCTTCAAATAATTTCTGCAACTCTTTGTCATATTGAAATCTTCCACGTGCTAAATTTTCGAACATTAGACTGTATGACCTGATATTGTAAAATAAATATGTCAATAGATGAGATATAATAATCCTCAATTCCAGGCTAAGTTAAGGCTTGCTTGAAATTATGATTAGATAAGTCAATTTTTTCATATAGTTAAAAAGAACACACAATGCTCATGCAATGTTGGAAAGAGAAACTGCGATAATAGTGAAGCATGTCACTTTAATCTGCTCTTAATACAAAATAGATTAGACAAAGAAAGTGTATTTAAGTTAATATGAGCATGGATCACAGAACATTAGGGGAAGAAAGGAAAAGAGTATACACAGATGTTTACAAAATACTATGTCCATCTTTCCGGAAAAGGTCAGAAGTCATTGTCTAAAAACTTTACCCCCTAATACTTGGTGCAGCAGGATGGAAGATTATGCATGGAGGGATTAGAGTTGACTACTTTGTTTGGAAGGACAAGCAAGTAGCAGCAACATCATAAGTTCGACAAACTTCACACTGCCAAAGATTGTTCCCATTCTTATGGCTTTCAATGGCTGGCCTTAATGGCTTGGTTCCATGCCTGTCGGGGAATAGAAGGAAGTCTTTGCATATGCAATATTTTTCCTCATCCCAAAGACAAATGTGTATCAAAAGACTTCCAGTAACATGATTCATTTAGTTTCTTGATAAACGAAGTGGCTATAACGTTATAGAATCTCAATTTCTTGATCCTTCTTATAGGTAAAATGAAAGCAGCAAAACACCAAAAACAAGGGGTAAATAAATGATCAAGCTGATACTTATATTTTTTGGCCAATCTTTTATTTTTCTTTGTAAGTTTGTACTTCCATTGAATAGAGAGATTGAATGACAAATAGAGCAAGATTCACCATTAATTTATTTTACTAGTCATACATATGCTGTGGTGGAAATGACAAGGTATCATGCGAAACCTAACAAAACAAACCTTAATGACGATAAATTAGATAAAAGGACAGTGAGGTATGTATACAATCAGTTAAACACAACTAAAAAGGTTTGTGATGCACTTTAGATGTACACATAAGCAAGAAATCTTCTTCTCCTACGAGCCCAACACTAAATATAAGAGGAATGCAAGAGAGAGATGATCTTACCAATTTAGACAGCAAAAACACGTACATTGTCTAATGAACAGCACCATCAGACCAACCATCTGGGCAGTGAAAAAATAAGTTATCACATCTGCAAAATAACTACATGTTAAATACCAATCGGCACAAGTTCATGGACTTTCCATGCCTAAAAGAACACAAAAATCTTGCAGCCACTGAGGGACGCTACACTGAGAGTTGTAATGGATCAGACTTCCATGAAAAATTAGAGAAATATGAGAAGAAAATGGTGTATTTTGAAACTACAAGTTGTGAAAAGAACAATAGCAACCATCTTAACAAGTAGTGTTTGTTACATGCAAAACTATACCCCAAGGGTTTATTTAGGCAAGTGAAGTTATTGTTATAATATAAATAAGTGAAAGCTGCAAGATTTTGGTGTTCATGCTAACTCTTGTAATTTTGCATGAAATTAGACTCCAATGATAAAAAAAAAAATTAGAGAAAAATTCAAACAATAGAAAACTCAAATAGTAGCTTACCGAAGGATAAAGATGAGCATTACCGCGAGACATTGAAGTATTTTCAATAACATTAGGTATCCTTGATGTCTGTGGTACTCGTTCATGTCCACTATTAGCATCAGGGACTTGATAAATATTCTATAATATTACCTCATGGCCGCAAACATTAATAAATTATATTATAACCAAACAAACATATAATATGGTGAGAAGCTTCGTGTTCCTGTTTCGAGATTGGTTAAAGATCACTATTTTCTTTTTTTTCTCCCTTTATTTTACAAGAAAACATACTCCATATAGTATAAAGTTAATATGAAATTTGCTTTTCAGGTCCAGATTGTGCCTGTTGGTTAGCATCAAGACTTTTTAGAGAAGCATAGTCATATGTTGAATAGCAAAAGAATTCTCAAAATCATAGGCATAGATTTTCCTCACAAGATTTTCTTGCACACACATGCATAAAAAATGTTGTAAACTTCATCATATGATGTGACAATTCATGCTCCATCCCAACAACTCTCTAGTGTGCAAGCTGGCCATGATTGATACCAACGTGGTATATTAAAGGGAGACTGAGTACTTGAAAAGGTTTGAGGATTATAGTTTTCAGGGACTGTTGCACAAAAATTGCTCAGATATACTATGTCGCGGAGTCCAGGAATGCAATATGAGAAAGGCAGAGAACTACCAAAAGTTTTTCGCACAATCAAATAACTTCACAGAATAGATGAAAACTTAAGAGGTGAACAGTGATTTAAGTACAAAAAGACACCTTGAGACGTTTCATATTATGCACCTCATTCGTCTCAGTGGTTCCACTTCAGTCACAACCATATGCAACTCCGCTGCAAGTTACCTACAATTACAGAGGAATCTTATCAACAATTAAAATCAATATTAAAAATTGTAAATACTTGCACATATAAGAATTCATACATATCAAAATTTTCGTCCCACAATTAGATCAAATACCTACAGGAAGGTAAAGAAACAGTGTCATAGATTGAGGTACTCAAATAATAGAGTCATAATACATGGATTCTACACAGACAATTCACATATTTTCCAGAAAAATAATCAACCACATAGTCATCCACAAATTATTATATTACTTTACACATACACTGGAACTTGCAAGCTAAGACATTCTCTTTTAGTAAAAAAATTAAATTCACATCCAAGTTATACATAAACAAATGACATAGTAATTTAAGAAGCAATCAAGAGAATACTATTGCATTCAAACTACAAAAACATTCAAATACTGCTATCACAAACTTTGGATAACGACACTCTGTTTAATTGACAAACAAATTATTTCACAAATAAAGTCATTTGGATAGCATTCGACAATTTTCTAATCAAGAAGCACAGGCAGAAAATGAAAAATTCACTCCTGGATATTAAGACAGATAAGTATCTTAATAAATCGAGTTTTTCAAGGAAAAAGGCCTCCATCTATCAGATTAAAAAAAAAAGAACATGGCTCAGCGTGAAATCTCCAGACTAGTCAGCATTTAACAAATGAAATGAACATATCAAAAGTTGCATTAGTAATCAGCCATTGTCACGTGGGATTCGTTGAATATCTTCTTGCAATAGGCCGAAACAAAGCCATAATGGTGAAAATAACTAAGGGAAGAAGGCAAAGATGCAAAGGTAACACAACTGGTCATCGAAAAATCGGTCTTTCAAGGCCTCGAAAGCATGGAAAAAGGGAGAAGTCCGCTGATGACCCCTTTGGGTCATCACAAAAACTCATAACATTCCCTATGGCTTCATTCTCACAACTGTGCCTGAATATTTCAATGTACCTAAGAAATGTTGGGAGGTTAGTACAAATATGGATCATTTTTGGGTTAATATTCTGCTTGCTTACGATTATGAAGTAAATGTTATTCCTAAAGAACCTAGTTCATCCAAAAGGTACCAGTGAATAGCAAGGTCAGAGCCTTGGTGCAAAAAAGTGGGGCTAAGGGTGATGAGATTGAAAGGCTGAAGAAGAGATTGGTTGAAATGGAGACTAAGAGAGATGCTCTCAGAACTGAGCTGTCAAGAGAAAAAGTGAAGAATGATGGCATTCTTCTAGGTGTGCTGAAACTCCTCCAAGTCAAAAACCAAGCACCTAGTTCTTCAAAGCCTTAAGCCTCCTAGCCTACTGTAGATCAACCAGTTACCCAGTTCGGGATGTTTTGTTTCTTTTGCTCATATTTTCAGTTTTTTTATTTCTTCTTATGCTTTGCGATAGAATCTCATCAATCATCAATGAAATTCACAGTTTTTGCTCTAACTGTATATTCATATTTCTTTGATGGTTAAAATTCTTAGTTTGATCTATGATGATTAATCCATGATTGCATTTGAAGTATCCCTAGTGGACATGGGGTAAGACTTAAAATCTGGTTATCTCACATTTTAATGCAACTTTTCGATGATGCCAAAAGGGAGAAAAAGATTGTGCTTTAAACAAGTGATGTTTACACTTTAAAAAGTGATGTTTATAACCTAATGTACCTGGTTCTTGATGATAAGTGATAAAAAGGAAAAATATTTCTAATATTGTGTTGATGTTGAGCTGAGTTGAAAACAGGGACTAAGCTTATGAAAAGCACAGAGTTTGTCATCATCAAAAAGGAGAAATTTGTTGGCCCAAGTAAAGGTTAATTTTGAAGAGTGACAAAGGAACTCAGGATGAACTAGGTCCATCGCTCAGGTGCACAAAAACGGGCAGATTCGAGCATATGGATTGCACGTGAAGGAGATAAGCTTAACTTGGGGTATTTAATATCTCCTGATCAAAAAGGTTGCATAGTTGATAAGGAGAAGGAGTCCTTAATCAAAGAGAACACTATCCAAGATAGGGAAGGAGTTAGAAGTTGAAATCAACTTGAACTCTTCCACCAAGGAAGAGTTGCATTAGAACTCTAGTTATTTCTTCATCTACTAACTCTATAAATTGTAGGATGTTCTCACATTACAAGTGTTGCACAAAATCGCAGAATTTAAACGTGAATTGAGAGCAAAATATCAAGGCTTTTTGCAAGCAGTTCCTATGTGATTCAAGTGTGTAAACCTGAAGCTACATGAAACATATTGAAGAACCAGCTCCATAAAGAGTTTTATGTGTCTTTATTTATTTCTAGTTCAATTGTAGTAGGTATTTTCATATTGTACTTTTCAGCTTTATGTAGAAGCAATTGTAATAGGTACTTTGAGTATTCAAGTTAGAGTAAATTGAAGTTGTTGCAATAGTTAAAGGTTGGTTGCTACAACGGGATTAAGGTAATCCTTAGGTTTACAAAGAGTTTTGTAAATGCTGTTTTGGCTCAGTGATTTAGTAAAGTGTTGGGGAAAATACTACTGAGTAGTAGGTCGTGATTTTTTACCTTTTGGGCCAGGTGTTTTCCACGTAAAAATCTCCGTGTTCTTTATTTTATGTACTTGTCATTCTGCAAACAGTAGTAGTTAGAACACCTAGAAGAACCAGGTTCTTCTAGAGTGAAAATTGAGTACCACACAAATCACCCCCCTCTTATGTGTTATTGACGTTTAGAACATCAACTTCGTTCTTAACAAATTTTGGCACATACTGCTATAATGTGATGTCTTCCTGGTTGAAAATTGTCGGAGCACTTATCAACGGCTCGTGAACAAGATGTTTGAAAAATAAATAGGAAAACTATGGATGTTTATATAGACGATATTCTCATTAAGTCTTTGAATGCAGGTGATCACCTTAAATACCTGCAAGAAACTTTTGACATACTCAGGAAGCACAATATGAAACTTAACCCCGAGAAATGCACATTTAGGGTCAGCTCTGGCAAGTTTCTAGGATTTCTGGTATCGCTAAGGGGAATTGAGGTAAACCCCGATAAGATCAAGTCCATCGAAGACATCCCAGACAAACTTTCAAGTGTGAAGGAAGTCCAAAGGCTCACGGAGAGATTGGCAGCTTTGAGCAGGTTCATTTCCCAGTCATCAGAAAAGTGTCACTATTTCTTTGCATTGCTCAAAAAGAAAAACAATTTCAAATGGACTCAGGAGTGCCAGCAGGCTTTGACAGATTTGAAAAAGTACTTGGCAAGACCTCTGTTACTTTCGAAACCAAAGGAAGGTGAAATGTTGTTAGTGTATCTCGCAGTCTCGGAAGCTGCGGTAAATACATTTTTAGTCTATGAGGACAAAGGTACGCAATCTCCTATTTATTATGTTAGTAAAATTTTAACGGGAGTAGAAACTCGATACGCATATTAGGAGAAATTGGCCTTATCTCTCATAGTCACCGCTTGGAAGTTGAGGCCCTACTTCCAATGTTAGCCGATAGCCGTGGTGACCACTTTCCTTCTGCGAAAAATCCTTCACAAACCTGAGCTTTTAGGTAGGTTGGCAAAATAGGTTGTCGAAATGAGTGAGTTTGACACAGAATATAAACTAAGGACTGCAATTAAGTCATAAGTCTTTGCTGACTTTATGGCCAATTTCAGTCCAGGATTGCCTCATCTGGCAACCAAAGAGGCAGTAATAGTGTCAGAACCGACATCGGGGGTTTAGACCTTAATTACGGATGTAGCTTCAAACATAAAAGGGTTTGGGCTTAGTATAATATTAATCACACCTTTGGGGAAAACGCAGAAGCAAATGCATTGGCTAACATTAGTTTATTGATGAAAATAAAGGGATTGGAGCCCGGGACGGTAGTACAATTGATGAACTTGGTCCTCGATACAGATAGCAAGTATGAGGTAAATACGACTACTTTTGTCTGGGACTGGAGGAATGAAATCATCGATTATCTAGAACACGAGAAGCTTCTCGAAGTCTTCAAAGCATCTCGGGCACTACGCACCAACGCAGCGCGATATAGTTTCAAGAGAGGCCAATTGTACAAAAAAACTTTCCAAGGCCCGCCGGCCCGCTAGTTGGGGGCATTTGAAGCTAACTAAGTTTTGCCAGAAGTCCACGAAGGGATATGAGGAAACCATTTAGGCATAGATTTATTAGTGATGAAACTAGTAAGGGTAGGATATTATTGGCCTCACATGGAACAAGATATCAGAAACATCGTACAAAAATGTGAGAAGTACCAACATTATGCACAATTGGTACACCAACCGCCATAACCATTGTTTTCCGTTCTATCCCCATGGACGTTCATGAAATAGGGGATGGACATTGCCGGACCATTGTCGCTGGCTCCCGATAAGGTAATATTTCTTTTGATTTTGATTGACTATTTTTCTAGGTGGGTGGAAGAAGACCCTTATCATAAGATCGGTGAGCGTGAGGTGGTGGATTTTTGTGGAAAACATAATTTCTAGGTTCGGAATACTAAAAGAGATAGCATGCCATAATGGGCCACAATTTATCGGTGCAAAAGTCACGAAGTTCCCCGGAGATTTGAAAATAAAGAGGATCACCGCTTCACCCTACCATCAAAGCGCAAATGGTCAATTGGAGTCGATGAACAAATTGATTATACAAAACCTCAAAAAAGGTTGGAAGCGGCTAAAGGTACATGGCCCGAGGAATTACCTAGAGTTTTATGGGCATACCAAACAATGGCCAAATCAAGCATGGGAGAAACTTCTTTTTTCCTCGTGTACGGGGAAGAAGCGTTAATCCTGGTGGAAGCAGGGGAACCCACCTTGAGGTATTTCCAAGCAGATGAAGAATCAAACAATGAAGCAATGTTAGTCAGCTTGGACCTACTCGATGAGCATAGGCATTTGGCGCACATAAGAATGGCAACCCAAAAGCAGAGAATGGAACGATCTTATAATCTAAGAGCCAACCTCCATTATTTCAAAGTTGGAGACTTGGTCCTAAGGAAAGTAATTCTAAACACCTAGAAGCTCAATGCAAGGGAGCTAGGTCCAACATGGGAAGGCCCCTACTGGGTTTCAGTGGTCACCGGGAAAAGTGCATATGACTTGGAGAATCAAGATGGAGAAAAGTTGCACTGGAACGTGGCACACCTCAAATGATATTATTGCTGATGAACATCACGTGAACTGAAAGTATGTGCTGCACACTTTTTCCCTTCGTCCAATTTTTATCTCAATTGGGTTTTTCTTGCAAGGTTTTTAACGAGGCAGCAACAGAAGGCGTACTACGAATAAAGCTTCAACAGAAGCAATAATACCTTTAATAACAAGGCACACATGAAAAGGGCCACTTTAAGACGGTTAGATAATCTTTTGCTCTATAGCAAAATTCCCACCAGGAAGTTAAGTTTGCTATCGAGCAAAGGTTATCGGACCGTTCGCAAGTGCAAACCACTACAGAGTTGTTTGATATTCCTTCACTCGATAGCACAAATTTCTATTCGGAAACAAAGTATGTTATCGCGTTAAGGATTATCTAGCAATTAATTAGTGGGATTCTCAAAGGTGCAAAACTTCCAATGTTCCACTTCGCATTCTTCGTATTCAAACACTCCCGGGGGGGGGGGGATGATATGAGTATAAGGCTACAATGACGGCCACATCAACTGGAAAACGATAACCAGAAACATAGTTGTATCATTGGTGTTGTGGACTGCGCGGGCCAGTCCCGTGGAAATAAGTTTTATAAGTTAGCCACAAGTTGTTGATACCCAATATTTCCCTATATATATTTTTTTTGCACAAAATGCTTTTAAAATAACATGTATATGCATAAATAAATATGCTCAGGTTTTTTGATATTTTTCCTAATTTTTAAAGAATTTTAAAATCAATTTATCGTATGTTTTAGCAATACAAAATCCAATAATTATTCCCAATATTATCATTTTGGTGAATAACTTATTTTTAATATCATATTTATACCGAAATATAGTTAAGGTAATTTTTACAAATTTATTTGGTATTAAAAAGACTAAATTGCATATAATTGCAATTATAGCCTACTTTAAGATTAATAGCATTTTATAATTATAAAATTGGTTCTAGTATTTTTAAATTAATATTTATATATTATTGATTAGTTCAGTAATTTTAGTTAGCTTTTAAAATTATTTTAACTATTTTTTATAATATAAAAAGAAAACTTAGCTATTTAATATTTAGCCCCACGTCTATTTCAATTACAGCCCCTTTTACCTTTCAATTTTAACCTTACATAGACCCATTTCAACCCCAAACCGGACCAGCCCAATCCCTAAATTACCCGACCCCTGACCTAATTGAAAAACCCGCCCGACTCTCCTTTGATCCAGGTCGTTGATCATTTTGATCAACGACCATAATTCCCACTTTCCTTTTTTAATTTCCAAACCCCCCCAACCTAATTCATTTCGACTGAGACGCCTCCTTTGAACCCCTTCATCTCTCAAACTCTCTCAAACCTTCCTGGAACCCTAATTGTCTCCCATATTATTTCACCATGTTTCCACCAGAATCCATGGCTTTTCAGGCCATGGATGGTCGGTACTCACCCTTTATCACCATTAGACCTAAGCTAATCAAGGCTGTGAGGCCTGACTTTGATGGTTCTCTTCAAGACCTTCTCAGATCTGTAGATCTATGGCTTCTCCGGCTATTACTCTGTCATATTCAAGCAATATGAATATTTTTGACTCAGGATCTGACTTTCCTCAAGACCTTTCTCATTTCTAGGGTTTTCTCTGAAATCCTAAGCTGTCCGAGGTTTTTTACTTGCTTATTTTCACTGATCTGGAATATGTCTATGTTCTACTAAACTTTTTAAGTGTTTTCCCCAAATTCACTTTTCAAAATCGTTTAATTTCAATTTAGGTTTTCTGAAAGGTTTTTCAAAAGCATCTTTCTGATTCTTTTGTTCTTTCTTTATGTGTTTTCATATATGTTATGCTCATATGACTTATTTTACTACGTATGTACTGTTCTTCTACATTCTTTTCTTCTATACTCGAATGTTAATTTATTTTGTATTTCCTTTATTCTTTTACTATATATGTTTACTGTGAGTTCTTTGATGATGTTTGCTTTACTGGACTCTGTTTGTGTTTTTGCTAAGCCTGATTCATCTATTTTTACCTAAGCTTGTTCACTTTTTCTTTCGAAGTTCTGAGTTTTTCTCAAAACGTGTTCTCCATTCTCTTGACTATGTATCATGTCTGTTTGTTTCTCATATGTCTTTGGAAAAGACTCCTGAGCCTCTATCGAGTGGCTTGCCTTCTCATCTCTATTGTTTGACTCAATTTGAAACCTAGGATTTGGGGATTTCTTCGGAATTTTAATTTTTTGTGTGCGAGTTACTGTTCCACTTTGGGACCCTAGATTTTCAGACTCATTATGAGTCTGCAAACTGGACTTGTACCCCTTTTTGCGTATGATTCTGAACTACTCTTTGATTAAACTCACTTCTAAATAATTTGACAATCCTTTCTTGTATTCACTTATTTGTGTGCTTTATATAGTAGAAACTCTGCTTCCAAAAAGTTTTTACCAACTAGTTGATTGATTCCGAAATTCGTTTTAATAAGGCCTGATTGATTTTCTTTGATCGAACCTCCTTTACCTTTTCTGACTTGGTTCATTCGAATTGAAAATTTTGATTTCCCCGGTTGTTTGATTGATCCACTTTCCTTATTTTTCCAAGCCGTGTACTATTGAACTGTTTCCTTAAATAACTTCTATGTATTTACCCCTTTTGTGCTACTTTGAAAGGGTTTTAATCAAAACTTCTTTCCTTAATTAGCTTTTACCTGTTGAAATCAAAATCCCTTAACTAAAGGGAGATTGATTCCAATGTTATTTCCTTGCCTTTTCTTACTTTTTTTCAACACTATAAAAGGGACTACCCTTCTAAACTTCTGACTCAACCAATTCTTAACTTCCAATTCAAGACTTACACACTTACAATACTGCTTTGAGTTCAATACTCTTTCAACATTATGCTTTTTCTTGAGATTTTTTGGAATTGTTTTTCTTGCAACTTGGCTTTTCCAAGACTACTGCTTTTACTTGTTTTCCCTGAAACTGGTATGTTCTGATTTAATTTTCTACCTCAACCCAATGTGTTTACTTTATAATTTATGCATTCTTGTTTACATTGTTGTTGTTGTTCAGTGATTAAACTATGTATGTTCTTTCCTTGCATCTACTTCTACTGTGAATCCCTATCCCCTATTCCCTTCTATGTGTTTGATCTAAGGTTTTTGGCCTGGCAGTATCCAAATTAGTGCCCAGGTCTGAACCTGATCCTCAATGGATCCTAACTCCTAAGAGTTGGCGAATAGGTTGGTCAGGTGTGTGCCATCACTCCTAATTGCTGGGCATGACCACGAGCCTGCCATGGCTTTTCCTGATTCCCTCTCTATGCACTTACACTTACTCTCAGACTCTAAGTTCTGCCCTCCTCTTATGAGACTTGATTTGGGACCTTGAGTTCCCTCTGAACTTGGACATCCGAGGGCTGGCCCTTCCATACTGAACTATTATCTAGTTCTGCAATGTATTTGGGGTGTAAACACTGACCGGAGCCCTTTGAGGCTCTTGGGAACTTTGAAACATCCTAAATAAGAGAAAGGTTTTTGGAAATCTGATCCTGGAAGTCAGTTTATCTCATATTGTTAGACCTTGAGCCTGAATTAAGCCGTTTAGTTGTAGCTTGAATTTCTGATGTAATTTTTTTTACTTTTCTTGATTCACTCGCGTCTGTAATAACTATTGGTGATGGCTAGTGGAATGGGATGGGAATGACTGTATGCAAAGGGTAGATAACTTGCCTATAGGATTTTCTAATTCCTGCATTCACATAGACAACATGCCTATAGGTTACTTAGAAATTTCTGCATTCATGTAGATAACTTGCCTATAGGATTTTCTGTTTTCTACATTTATGTGGATATGTTCATAGGAATTCCTAAACTTCTGCATTCTCATCTTAGATAACATGCCTATAAGAATTTTCTGCATATAGAAATCCTGTCTCTAAGTTTCTGCATGTAGAAATCATAATCATAGGTTTTTCTGCACTCCTGTACATGCATGTCATCATGCAAACAATCATAGGTTTAATAATAATCCACTTCATTCTAGATATCGTACCTATATGACTCCTATACTCACGTAATCGTTTTAAAATCAACAACGCTTAGAAATCATGCCTATAGTAATAATCAATTGAATCAACTTCGTCTATTTCATCTATGAGTCTAAAATCAGTAATAATGTCATTTAAAATCTGCAAAACTTTTGTTTATAAAACCAGTAATCGTTTATTTAAAATTAGTATGCCTTCTGCACTATTAGATATCGTGCCTATAGGTCTCACCTAGACAAGCCATTAGGTGATTAATCAACTGTGTCAATTTTTGATAAACTACAACCAGATAAGGGTAATTCGAACTTCTCATCTGAGAAATATGTGATAAATCAGCTTGTCCTAATGATTTAAATTTAATTCAGACCATAACTAGTATTTGAAGTCATGTTATATAATTTTCTCCTTTAAGTGATGAGGCTTGTCTGAGCCTTAACTGCTATTTGTTTTTCCCCCTAACTGCTTATGTGTTCTTGTTTGTCGCCTTAGAATTTTATCCATTTAAACTCTAAAAAGACCCAAATCCCTCCCCTTTAGTATTAGTGGTCCTAAATGCCTCCAGGACTGATAGGATTGCGACGGGTAATAGCATGATTAAGTAACAATACTATTCCGCACTTTAATACCTTAACAAGGTAGGAAGGGTAGATATGGTTCTGATGACTAGTGTGCTAATACATCATGTAGCCCCTCTTGGAGGAGTGATTACTGGGTATTGCATTGATGTGATCCATATTAATCATAAACCTAGGACCCCCTCCCCTTTTACTTGTTGTATCTATTTTCAGAATTGTTTAAATCTTTTCTTAAAATTTCTGTCCTCTTTACGTTTCCTCAAATTTCGATTTGCTTGCAATATTATGTGAAAAATCCTTCTATTTGAGCCCTTTTTTTCTTACTTATAATGTGAAGTCACAATAATAACATGGCCGGGAATCACACTAGTGGATCTTGGGGGTGCCTAACACCTTCCCCTCGAGATAATTTCTAGCCCTTACCCAAACTCTGTTTCTTCAACTCAAAACCCTTCTTAGTGTCCTAATGCACTTAAGCATTAGGTGGTGACTCTCTAATTCAAAAATCCAATTCCCAAAAGGGAACGAGTTGTCCTCCAAAATGTCATAAACCCGATTTCGCTTTAGAAAAAGGGGGCGAGACGACATGGCGACTCTGCTGGGGATTCTCTAGGATTTTACCATTTCATGTTATTTGTGACTTTATTGCTTCTTTATTGCCTTTACTTAATGTCTTTATCTCTTCTTTTTCTGCGAGACTGACTTGGCTCTTCGTTTTTTTTATTTCATTAAATGCTTTCCGTTATCGCTTTCCTTCAATACAGCTGTAAATTATGAGCAACTATTGTAATTATTAATTTGTAAACATGAAAATATGTGACAATTTGTTTAATTATTGTAATTGCATCTTAAACATCATATTCCACTCAGGCCAAATAAAATACCATAGCAACGCTTATAATGTGAGTGGTTGCGTCCCATCCAATATTATTACCCCATGTTGATACCCAATTTTTTTCTTGGTATTTTGTACTCAAAATAATTTTACAATAACATGTATATTATATGAGCATACCCGAGTGTTTTACTATTTTTCCAAATTTTTAAAGATTTTTTAAAACAAATTTATTGTCTATTTTAATACCACAAAACTCAATAATTATTCCCAAAATTATCATATTTAGTTAATAATTCATTTTACTCTCATATTTATACCAAAATATGATTTAAGTGATTTTTGCATATTTCTACACATTTGTCTGGTATTTTTTAAGGCTAAATTGCACACAATTACAATTATAGCCTATTTTACAATAAACCGCATTTTGCAATTATAAAATAATTTTTATTATTTTCTAATTAATATTTATATGTTATTAATTCATCCAGTACCTTTAATTTTTTTAAAATCATTTTTCCTGTTTCATAAATAATAAAGGGAAAAAATTGGCTATTTAACAAACAACCCTTTGTTATTTCGATTTTAGCCAATTTGGCTACACCCCCTATCAGATGTCATTGGCCCAACATCCCAATTAAACTAACCCAGCCCAATCCCTAATATGACTCGGTCCATCCCTATTTCAATCTGAGCCGTTGATCAAATGAGATCAACGGCCTAGGTTCACTTGCCTTATTTAAATCTAAATTACCCCCCCCCCCCCAAACCCCTCATTTCCACGAGACTCTCTATCTCTATCTATATCGTCTCTCCCTCTCCCTTCTCTCTAGAACCTTCTGGTTCTCTCTTCTTTTTCGATGAACTCACAGCCTCTCCGACCACCTTCAGCCTCACCTCTTTCGACCACCAGCCGCCGTGAAACATTACCTCGTGGATTCCCTCTATTGGTGAGATCCCAAAGCCTCCACCATACGAGATGGTCACTAAAGGCTTTGTCTGGTTTGTCTCCGGCCTTTCTCCGATGAGTTTTGGTCCGATGGTTTAGTGGGCACCATTATTGCTAAAGTTTCACAGCTAGGTTTCTCTTATCTCTCACTGATTTCTTACGAAACCCTAATATCTACCCAACCCCTCAAATCTCTGTATTTTTTAACAATTTTAACTTACACATTTATAGTTTACACCACTCTCTGCTCGATCTTCACTATTGCTCAAGTTTAAACATTTTATTTAATAAAACGTTTTATTTTTTTAAAATAAAACTAGGGTTTTCTGAACCCCTTTCGAAATCCCTATATCTTCTGATTTTTATAAGTATTACATGTTTATGTTTGTGTTATGTGCTTGTTTGTCTGATCTTCTGGTTACTCTCCAAGTTCCATGCTTTAATGTTGCTATAAGGGTTCCAGCCTTCTATTGATTCTGTGATTTCTTGCTTAGGGTTCTATGATTTTCATGCCTATTGTGTTTTATAGGTCTAATTGTTTATCGTTTACCAAGTATTTTGCTAATTTTGTGTATCTCTTTGAATCCCTGATTTGTATATGTTTTCCTTAGAAGTTTTACACTTATTTTTAAATCACTTCCTTATTTGTAAAATGCTCTCCTTACTTAGTACTACTTCCCTGTGATTTTTAATTTTATTCGTGATTCTTTGAACTAATTTATATGCACAATATGTTGTCCTTATACTTTGCTTTCCTTGAATCATTTTGTATTCAGTCCTTATCACATGCATCATACTTTTACTACTCCTATTATGGAGATACCAATCTTGCAAACAGTAATTTTCCTTGTTTGATACAATTTGTACCGGTTTGAACTATGAATCCCTAATTGAAGGGAGTCTGAGGCTTTAATTGATTCTAATAGGTTAATATTTCCATAACTATGATCACTCTATACGTGTTATCTTATTCTCCACTTGTTTTCAAAACTATAAATAGTCTACCCTCTCTTTGGCATAAGAAGGAACAAAAACACTATTCTGAACTCTTTCTTACACACATAAGCATCTTCACTGCTCTCTCTCTTATTTTTTTCTACATTCTCTCACTTCTACTAGTTACCCAGTCGGCTGAAAGCCAAGACAGAGTAATTTGTTGCTCTACTGCTGAATTGCTCTGCTTCTCTTGGTCTGCTCACACTCCTGCTCTACTTCCCTGCACACCACTGTTCTATATTATCTTACTCTTGACTGGTATGTCTCCTATTTGATTTACAGTATCCAAAACAACCTGTTTTTATGTGTATTGCACTTCCTCTTGTTTCTTTTATGCTTCTACTTATGGTTCTGCTGTTCTCATTGCAAGTAGTATGCCTCTGTATTAATTGATGTGTCTATCTTTCCCTTAATTCAACATGCCTAATACTTCCTTTATTTGTCTAATGCATGTTCTTCCTTACCCCTATAACCCCTGTACAATTTTCAGCATGTAACCCTAAACCTCTTTTGTAAAAATCTTGTGATTGCCTAAGTTCTAAAATGCTTTTCTCTGATGACTATGTATGTGAAACTGTGCTTTTACATGTGAACTACTTGTCCCCATGCCCTCATGTCCCCTATTTGTGTTTGTTTCCCTGAACTGTGTGGGATGTTCTGATTCTGAGGTTGTCTTACTCATCTCCTTACAAAAAACTGTCATACTCTTCTATTTTTTTAAGAACTGATTCTATATGGATCATGTTAAACTGTTTTCTCCTCTCAACTCAATTTCTTTAAAAACTCTATCACACACTCTCACTACTCTTAGAGATTAGGTTCTACCCTCTTAGTGTAAGCATTGCTTTGGGTACCTTTTGAATGCTCACTGAACTTTGATGCACAAGCTAGTAATTCCACACTGCACTTGTTCAATATTTTGGTAAATGTTTGGGTGCTGGTATTGGCCAGAGACCCAATAGGGCCCTAGGGAGCTATGCCGCACCCAGACCATGGCTGTGAAACTCGAAAGAAGTAAGGTTGGAAGATTGTTCCTGGTTGAAGGCTCCCTATAGAATAACTTCTTATTTTATTCTTTATTATTGTAATTTAGCTATCTTGGTTTGTAATAATTTGTAACGAATGATTGTGGTTATAGTGAAATTAGGTGGGGTTATGCATGCGTAGTTTAAATGATGGGTAGAAAACATGCTATAGCGCTTTACTTACCTATTTGTGCAATAGATACCATGTATAGGACATGCATCTCATATAGTAGTAATCTTGTTTTATAATCTTTACTTTTAGCTTGTCGTTATACTCATTGTGTAATCACGACTAGCTAATAACTAACTAATAACTATTAAAATAACTGGTGCATTATCACTGGCATTTAGAGACCATGTTTTAGGACTTTTATGTGTATTAGACATCATGTTACTTAGGATTTTAATTTCGTCTGATGTTGCAATTTCTGAACGCCTCACTAGATTTTTTAATTTAATAATACAAGTTTGTTTAACAACGTTTTTTTTAAAACTGGAATTAATATGCATGTTCGCCTCTTTAAGTTAATTAGGCAACATATACGCCTCCTAGGCAAACTTTAGGCATAATAAGATACCATTAATAATGTTGTTTTTATTAGTTTAGGAATAACCAGCATTTTGTTAATTGAAATCCTACCGCTCTTATTCCTGTTGTGACTCTCTGAAGTTCACTTTTTTATTAAAAATCCCTCTCTATCTGGAAACCAGTTTCGTATCTATATATTCTCACTGATTTTCTGATTCTTGCTCTATTAAGCTTTCAAACTACTGGGATCGTGTTATTTTGTTACTTGTCTAGTCAAACTACTGTATTTTCAAATCTTTACTTTTTCAAACCATGTTTTAAAAAATTCTCTTATCTTTTACTTACTCAACTGCTGTCTTCAGTGGTATTTCTGAAAATCGAACATTCTTCGAGTCACTCAGTTTTAATTAGGCCTCCTGCTTTCACTGAAACATACTTTTCAACATTCCTGCTTTTAGACTCTTATCTTTTTAGGACCTTAAATGTGTTTGAGACGTGCTAATGACATGTTTACTTGCAGAGGGATCTGTGAGCCTCTTATTTTCCTTTGTATGCACCCTTTATGTGTAGTTCTACTTGTTATGTATGTCGCCTAGGTTTTTGTCCTTTAAACCTAAGGGTTCAGCCTAGTCCTTACCTTGTAGGAATAGTGGTCCTAAATGCCCTCTAGGACTTATAGGATGGAACAAGTAATAGCACACAATAGGCTTTTCGTGACCAAATCATGCAATAAGATGATGACTGATACGCTAATATCTCATGTAGCCCCTCTTCCGAGGAGTGATTACTAAGCATTGCATTGACATGATCCATATTAATCACAAACCTAGGACCCCTTTTCTTTATTTGCTTCCTTTAGAATTGTTTAAACTTTTCAAATCCTTTCTCTCCTTTTACTTACTTTCATAAGTTTCAACCTAATTTTCATGTTATATGCAAGTCCTTATTTGAGCTTTGATTGTTTACTTGTAAAGTCACAATTGCAACATGGCCGGGACTACAATAGTGGATCTTGAGGGGTACCTAACACATTCCCTTCGAGATAATCTCTAGCCCTTACCCGAACTCTAGTTTTCTAACTCAAACCTTTCTTAAAGTGTCCTAATGCACTATAATCATTAGGTGGCGACTCTCCAATTCCAAAGACCCAATTCTTGAAAGGGAATACAGTTGTGCTTCCAAATGTCGTAAACCCAATTACAACTCTTAGAAAAAAGGGGGCGTCGACAGCATGGCAACTCTGCTGGGGATTTCTTTAGGCTTTTATAATTGCATGCTACTTGTGACTTTATTGTCTCTTTAATTGCATTTACTTATTGTTTTTATTTCTTCTTCTACGAAACTGACTTGGCTATTCGTGTCTTTTCTTTCTTTAATGCATTCTTTTACCGCTTTCCTTCAATATTGTTGTAATTACGAGCAATTATTGTAATCTTTATGAACGTGCGAATACGTGACAACTTGTTTCATTCTTGTAATTGCATCTTCAACATCATATTCAACTTTTTCCAAACAAAATACCATTGTATCGCTTATAATGAATGGTTGCGCCCTTCCAATATTATCGCCCCTTAAATTTGGCAAAGGCATATGTACGGTAAAACTAGTCGATCAACGGTGTAGTCGACGGTTCCGTGCCTTTTCCTCTTGAGTTGTCCGCTCAAGGGTACCTGTCAAACACCCCGTAGAAATCTTACTCTATGCAAATTGTGCATGCATCATGGTCAAACCTAGCCGAGTCAGTTATGTTGTCCACATATTTATTCTTTAAGATAGCCTTGTCCAAAGTCCACCGGGTTTCCCTGAGAACCAAACTGACGCCACCATGTTATGTGCATTTATTCGGAGAACTAAATGCTTATAATGCTAATTGTTGATATTTAATAGTCGATACTGGTGGGGGTAAGGGCCTAACATCTTTTTCTTGTAGAAAACGAAGCACGAAGTACCCAGATTCGGCATGGTCACCAACATCCACCCAAGGTTGCTAAGCTGGTGGGAAGACCTTCACTCCAGTGATCGGACTCCTATCTGCAAATATTTGGAAAATTTGCCTTCTCTTCTAGAAATCTAACCCGACAACAAAATCATAGAGGCTGCTACGCTATTCTGGGATACTGGTAGGTCGGTATTCCATTTTGGGAACATTGAAACGACTCCTTTGCTATAGGAAATAGGAGAATTAGCTGGTACACCATGGGAGACTCCGGGACTACTTATGCTAGAAGAGCGCAAGGGTAGGGGTTTCCTCAAGTTGATGTGATTGAAGAAGAACACAGAGTTGACTTGTTTGAAGGATTCTTACATACCCTTTGATTATTTGTACGAGAGGTATGGCTAAAGCAAGTCCTACCGCACCTACTCGGATGAATTCGCCCTTACCTCATTGGGGCATATCCACAGAAGGGTCTTCATCTTTATGTTTTGCGTCTTGGGGATGACAGTGTTTCCTATGAAGAAGGATAGGATCCACACTAGAATATCCATGGTAACTAGGACATTAATGGAGGGAATTGACGGACAGCCCTTCAGTATAGTACCTATGGTCGTCGCAGAAATATATCGGGCCCTAGAGAAGTGTCAACGAGGGGCCAAGAACTTTTAGGGTTGTAACCTGCTACTCCAACTCTGGCTTGTGGAGCACCTCCAAAGGGGTGAATACCGGCAAGAGATTTTGCGCAGAGAATGGGATGATCATATCGCCTTCCATCAGCCAAGGCGGATGAACTATATGCCCAACATGTTTGCACGACCTGAAAATGCCAAGGGTGGGTAGAATTGTTTGACAATCTAAAAGAGGACCAAGTGCAATGGATGTTTGAATGGTTCCCTACTGAAGAGTTTATTACCCGATCCAAGGAGGCACCTTTATTCATACTTATCATTCTGAGGGGAACTTACCCTTACGTTCCTCGCCGAGTAATGAGACAGGTAGGGAAGAAGCAGATTATACCAAGGGTCGAAAAGATGATCCACTTCAGAGCCGACTTTCAGGATGACGATAGCCCATACAAATGCCAAGCTCAACAAATGTGGCATTGCAAAATCGTCCTGGGAAGGGATTCTAGTGAACCTGACATGTATCACACTGGCTATACTCTGTACTATCTATATTGGTTGGAAGACGGTCGAGATGGGTTAGGACCACCGGGGTTTGTTCGAGGTCACAGGATTATCGACGAAAGGGCTGAAGTGTAAGTCAAGTATAACCAACTATGCAAGAGGGTTCGCGAAAGCAAAAGTGAGCATCAAGAAATCCAAGAAGCTCATCAAAAGCTGATTGAATAATGGAAGGATGTGGCGGTGCACGCCAACAAGCGACTAGGATATTTAGAGCAAGGCATAGTGGAGCTGGAATGAAAGTTCATCAAATGATTGAAGACTTTCAAAACACTGAGGGAAATACGGGTAGACATCTGGCCCGAGCTTATTTGCTGCGCCTAGGACTTCGCGAGATGATGAATCTATTAGAGGGAGCTAAAGATGCCAAATCTGGGGAAGGTCCTTCTGTGACCAAGTAGTTAGGAGTCTTTCTTTCTTGATTTCAATGTAATAAGGCCATTGGCCATTAGTGATATTTTTGCTTTTTGTTATTTAGCGTCTTTTTGGGATTCGTCTTATTTTTATCAATAAAATAAGGCATTTAGCATTATAAGTTCTCCAAATTAACTTGTCTCTAGGCCTACATCGGGCACAACGAGGCTCCCCAAATAGGGCACGATTTACATACTTGCATTGTGTGTTCAAATACCACAGTGTTTTCTCCTCATGATCCGCACTAACTTGTTACCTTTTTATTTTTGTTTTTCTTTTTATTCCCCACCCCAAAGGTTAGTTCGTGCACTCTGGAAACATCATCATACTCCACAAGATCAAAGGGCCTTCCACCTCCTCCTCCGAGCCCTATTCGAAACAAGAACAAGGGAAGAATGGGAGATTCAAGTCCCAGAAAGAAAATTGAAAGGGTAGAGATTCATCAGGGTACCCCGGTTGCCAAGGAAACTGCTTTCCAGCTCAAACAAAAGTTACAAAATTTTCAGTAAGAATTGGACCGAGTTCAAAACTTGGCGAATTGGTCATTTTCTCTCACCGCTCTCGATATCAATTCTCCCCAACACCTAAAATCTCGCACCTCCACAGAACGCCCCACAACCACAGATATAACCCACTTATACTCAACATTGCAATACATGCCACACTTCCAACAAAACTCCACTGCTCATTCCTGAACCGACAAACACCATAAATGATCATCTCCAAAACACTCCCATCTATGTGCAGACCGTACCAAACTATACTCACCCAATCTCAAGTGCACCTGAGTCTGATGAAAAAGACTCTCTTATCAGGAACCTGGCCACAAAACTCAAGAAGTTGACTAGCCGAGTCCAGTGTGTCGAAGGAAACAAATGTATTAAGGGGCTGAATTATGAGGACCTTTACATTCAGCCAGATGTCGAACTTCTTGAGGGGTACAAACCTCCCAAGTTTGAAATATTTGATGGCACAGGGGATTCCAGAGTGCATTTGAGGACGTATTGCGACAAGCTGATTGGAATCGGAAGGGATAAAAAGATTCGTATGAAACTCTTTATGAGAAGTCTGAAAGGGGATGCTTTATCTTGGTACATTAGCCAAGATCCCAATAAGTGGACAAGCTGGGTAGGTATGGCACCCAAGTTCATGGACAGATTCAGATTCAATACAGAGAATGCACCAGACATATTCTATATCCAGAATTTGAAGAAGAAACCTACAGAGATATTCCGCGAGTATTCTACTCGTTGAAGATCAGAGGCTGCTAAGGTCAGGCCGACTTTAGAAGAAGAAAAGATGAAAAGATTTTTCGTTCGGGCCTAGGACCCACAAATGATTGGGGTTATAGTGAAATTGGGTGGGGTTATGCATTCTTAGTTTAAATGATGGGTAGAAAACATACTTATAGGGCTTTACTTACCTATTTGTACAATAGATACCATGTATAGGACATGCATCTCATATAGTGGTAATCCTTTTTTAGACTCTTTACTTTTAGCTTGTTGTCATACTCATTTTGTAATCACGACTAGCAAATAACTAACGAATAACTATTAAAATAACTGGTGCATTCTCACTGGTATTTAGAGACCATGTTTTAGGACTTTTATGTGCATTAGACATCATGTTACTTAGGATTTTTATTCCGTCTGATGTTGCAATTGTTGAACGCCTCACTAGTATGTTTAATTTAATAACACAAATTTGTTTAACTATGTTTTTTTAAACTGGAATTAATATGCATGTTCACCTATTTGAGGTAATTAGGAAACATATACGCTGCCTAGGCAAACTTTAGGTCAAATAAGAGACGATTAATCATGTTGTTTTTATCAGTTTAGTATTAACCAGCCTTTTCTAAATTGAAATCCTGCCGCTCTTATTCCTGTTGTGACTCTCTGAAGTTCACTCTTTTATTGAAAATCCCTCTCTATCTGGAAACCAGTTTCGTATCTATATATTTTCACTGATTTTCTAATTCTTGCTCTATTATGCTTTCAAACTACTAGGATCGTGTTATTTTGATACATGTCTAGTCAAACTGCCGTAGTTTCAAATCTTTACTTTTTCAAACCATGTTTTAACAAGTTCCCTTATCTTTTACTTACTCAACTGTTGTCTTCAGTGGTATTTCTGAAAATCGAAAATTATTCGAGTCACTCAGGTTTAATTAGGCCTTCTGCTTTCACTGAAACTTACTTTTCAACATTACTGCTTTTAAACTCTGATCTTTTTAAGACCTTAAATGTATTTGAGATGTGCTAATTACATGTTTAGTTGCAGAGGGATCTATGAGCCTCTTATTTTCCTTTGTATGGTCCCATTATATATAGTCCTACTTGTTATGTATGTCGCCTAGCATTTTGTCCTTTAAACGTAAGGGTTCAGCCTAGTCCTTACCTTCTAGGAATAGTGGTCCTAAATTCCCTCTACGATGTATAGGATGGGACGGGTAATAGCTCGCAATAAGCTTTTCTTGACCAAATCACGCGTTCAAAACAATCTTTACGGGACGGGATAGGTAGAATATAGAGATGACGATTGATGCGCTAATATCTCATGTATCCCCTCTTCCGAGGAGTGATTACTGGTTATTGCATTGACGTGATCCATATTAATCAAAAACCTAGGACCCCTTTTCATTATTTGCTTCCTTTAGAATTGTTTAAACTTTTCAACTCCTTGCTCTCCTTTTACTTACTTTCATAAGTTTCAACCTAATTGCAATGTTATATGCAAGTCCTTATTTGAGCCTTGATTGTTTACTTGTAAAGTCACAATTGTAACATGGTCGGGACCACACTAGTGGATCTTGAGGGGTGCCTAACACCTTCCCCTCGAGATAATTTCCAGCCCTTACCCGAACTCTAGTTTTCCAACTCAAACATTTCTTAAAGTGTCCTGATGCATTATAATCATTAGGGGGCGACTCTCCAATTCCAAATACCCAATTCTCGAAAGGGAATAGAGTTGTCCTTCCAAATGTCATAAACCCTATTTTGACTCTTAGTAAAAGGGGTGTCGACACCCCCTAAATTTAAAAAGGCATATTTGGTGTAAAACCAGTCGATCAACGGTGTAGTCGACGGTTCCGTTCCTTTCTTTCTTGAGTTGTCGCTCAAGGGTGCAGTCTAATACCCCATACAAAACTTAATGCATCATGGGCAAACTAGCCAAGTCAGTTAGGTTGTCCGCATAATGATTCTTTAAGATAGCCTTGTCCAAAGTCCACCGAGTTTCCTTGTAACCCAAATGGATGCTACCATGTTCTGTGCATTTATTTGGAGAACTAAATGATTTTCATGCTAATTGTTGATATTTAATAGTCGATTCTGGCGGGGGTAAGGGTCTAACATATTTGTCTTGCAGAAAATGAGGCACGAAATCCCCACATTTGGCATGGTCACCAACGTTCACCTAAGGCTGCTGAGCTGGTGGGAAGACCTTCATTAAAGTGATCGAACTCTTGTCGGCAAATATTTGGGAAACTTGCCTTCTCTTCCAACAATCCAACTCGACAACAAAATCATAGAGGCTGCTATTGTATTTTGGGATAGCGACAAGTCTGTTTTCAACTTTGGGAACATTGAAATGACTCCTTTGCTGTAAAAAATATGAGGACTAGCTGGTATCCCATAGGAGACTCCAAATTTGCTTATGCCAAAAAATCGCACGGGTATGGGTTTTCTCAAGATGATGGGACTAAAGAAGAATTCAGACTTAACCTGTTAGTGTTCTTACATTCCTTTCAACTTTCTGTATGAGAGATATGGTCATAGAAAGTCCCACCGTACTTATTCGGATGAATTCACCCTCACATCATTAGGGCACATCCACCGATGGGTCTTTGTCTTTATGTTTTGCTTCTTGGGGATAATACTATTTCCTATGAAGAAGGCTAGAATCCATACCAGACTGCCCATGGTCACTAAAACACTAATGGAAGGAAATGATGGATAACCCTTTAGCATAGTACCTATGATCATCGCAAAAATATACCGAGCCCAGGAAAAATATCAACGAGGGGCCAAGCACTTTGAGTGTTGTAACTTACTACTCCAACTCTAGCTCATGGTGCACCTCTAAAAGGGTGAATATCGACAAGAGATTCTTCGTAGAGACTAGGACGATCGTATTGCCTTCCATCAGCCAAGGCGAATGAACTATATGCCTCACATGTTTGCTCAGCCAGAAGATGCCAAAGGGTGTGTAGAGTTGTTCGAAAATCTGAAAAAGGACCAAGTACAGTGGATGATCGAATGGTTCCCTACTAGAGAGTTCATTACCCGATCTAGGGATACACCATTCCTAATACTTATCTTTTTAAGGGGAACTTACCCTTACGTTCCTCTCCGAGTTATGAGGCAGGCAGGGAGGAAGCAGGTTATACCGAGGGTCGACAAGATGAGTCACTTCAGGGCTGACTTTCAAATAATGTTAGTCCATAAAAGGGTCAAGCTCAACAAATATGGCATTGCAAAATCATCCTGGGTAAGGACTCTATGAACCAGATAGGTACCATGTTGGTTATACTCCATACTATCTAGGCTGGTTATAAGATGATAACGATGGGTTGGGTCAACCCGGGTTTGTTCGAGGTCACAGGATCATCGACAAAAAGGTTGAAGCACATGTCAAGTACAACCAACTGCGTAAGAGGATTTGGGAATGTGAAAGTGAGTACCGGGAACTACAAAAAGCCCACCAAAGACTGATCGAAGAGTGGAAAGACGTGGTTTTCCGTGCCAACAAGCAGCTGGGGTATTTGGACTAGGGTTTAAAGGAGTTGGAAAGGAACTTCATCAAAAGGATCGAGGACTGCCAGAATGTTGAAGGAAATGCAGGTGGACATCTGGCTAGAGCTTATTTGCTGCTGGGACTTCATGAAATGGTGAAGCTGTTAGATGGAGCTAAGGATGACGAGTCTGGGGAAGGTCCTTCTAGGACCACGTAGTTAGGAGTCTTTTCTTTGCTTAAAAAATGTAATAAGGCCAATGGCCATCAGTGACATTTTATTTTCTGCTATTCTAGTGTCGTTTTGGGATTCGTATTATTTTTATCAATAAAATGAGGCATTTAGCATTATAAGTTCTCTAAATCAACATGTTGCTAGGTCTACCTCGGGCACAATGAGGATCCCAAATTAGGACACGATTTATATTCTTGCAATATGTGTTTAAATACTGCAACGCTTTTTTCTCATGATCCTCACTAACTTGTTACCTTTTGTTTTATTCCCCTCCCCAAAGGTTATTTCGTGCACTCTGGCATCATCATCTTACACCACAAGATCTAAGGGCCCTCCACCTCCTCCTCCTCCGAGTCCTATCTTAAAGAAGAGCAAAAGAAAAATTGAAGATTTGAGCAACATCAGAAAGGAGAACTCGGTTGAAAGGGTAGAGGTTCCTTAGGGTATTCAGGTTTCCAAGGAAAGTGCCTCCGAGCTCGAACAAAAGTTATTGAAATTTCAGGAAGGACTGGACCAAGTTCGGAACTTGGCAAACTTGTCATTTTCCCTCACCACCCAGATGTCAACTTTCATAACTCTCAAAACCCCGCACCTCTACAAAACATCCTAAAACTATAAAAACAACCCACTCCCTCTCCATACTGTAACATATGCCACACTTCAAACAACAGCGCACTACTCATCCCTGAACCGCTAAACTCCACAAATGATCATCTCCACTACACTCCCATCTATGTGGAAACCATTCCACACTATACTTATCCTATTTCCAGCACACATGAGTCTAAGAACAAAGACTCTCTTATCAGGAATCTTGCTCCGCAACTCAAGAAGCTGACTAGCAGAGTTCAAGGTTTCAAAGGAAGCAAAGGGATCGAGTGGCTGAATTACGAGGACCTTTGCATTCAGCCAAATGTCGAACTGCCTGAGGGTTACAAACCTCCCAAGTTCGAGATGTTTGATGGCACAGGGGATCCCAGAGTCCATTTGAGGATGTACTGCGACAAGCTGGTCGGAGTAGGAAAGGATGAAAAGATTCGCATGAATCTCTTTATGAGAAGTCTGAAAGGGGATGCTCTATCTTGGTACATCAGCCAAGACCCAAAGAAGTGGTCAAATTGGGTAGGTATGGCATCCAATTTCATGGACAGGTTCAGATTCAACACGGAGAATACGCCAGATGCATTCTACATCCAGAACTTTAAGAAAAAACCCATGAAGACATTCCGCGAGTATGCTACTCATTGGAGATCAGAGGCTACTAAGGTCAGACCGGCTTTAGAAGAAGAACAAATGAACATGTCTTTTGTTTGAGCTCAAGACCTATAATATTATGAGAGGTTGATGTTGATTGAGGGCCAGAAATGTTCTGACATCATCGAGCTAGGCGAGAGGATCGAGGAAGGTATTGAAAGTGGTATGGTCAGTAACTTTGAAGCATTACATTCTACCAACAAGGCTCTACAGTCTGGTTGTACGTCCAAGAAAAGGGATGTGAGTGACGTGATGGTTGCACAAAGAACCAAATCCCCAATCAAATAACAAACCTACCCATTACCACCACTCATATATCAGCCTATCCTAAATTACCAAGCACCCTCGCCCTCTTACCAAGCTCCCGTACCTACTTACCAATCAACTCCACCTCCCACAAATCAGCTTACTTCACCCAAATACTCTCAACTCGCACTTGTTTACCAGGCCTATAATGCTCAACCCTCTCACTATTAATCCCCTCCTATTCACCAAAACTTTCCTAGAACTCAACCAATTTTCGACCGCAGACCTCCGAAACAATACACCTCCATTGCCAAACAAATTGACCAGCTATATGAAAGTCTCACAGTTGGTGGTTATGTCACCCCCATCCCTGATATAACCCCTAAAAATATTTCCCAATGGGTCAACCCAAACAAAACTTAAGCATACCACTCAGGCATGAAGGGGCATACTATTCATGAGTGCCGTTCCCTAAAGGATAAGATCCAAGGTTTGATCGACAATATGATCATCGTGGCAAAGGAGCCCACTCTGAATGTCCGTAACAACCCTCTGCCTGACAACAAAGGCGGAGGCGTTCACATGATAGAGATATAAGATGATTGGGACCCTAGAGGAACGATCGGATTGATCGCTGAAGGTGACGAGCCAAAGAAACCAAAAGTCACACTTAATCCAATTGTAGTCCAGATCCAGCCTTCTGGAGACGCAAAAATGAACATGTCCATACCACTTGAGTTCGAAGCACCTTCTTCTGAAAAGACGCCAGGACCGATTGAGGTCGAGTTTGGGTCCCCAAAGGCACTTGCACCATTTGAAGTTGTTGTGTTACCATCTAAGGCAAGGGTATCCATTCTAGTATCTGTGTCAGCCATAGTACCATTCCATACGAAGGCCAACGCTTGGGATTACACCACCGAGGCAAGAAGGAAAGGGAAAACCAAATCTGGAGAAGCAATTGTAGCACAGGGTATGACAAGAACCGGCAAGGTTTATACTCTAGAACATCTACCTGAGTCCAGTAAGTAGGCCTCTGGACGTCCAACTGTCACTGAAACTGGGCCTGATGATCTCTGGAGGAAAATACAATCTAAGGAGTACCCGGTCATTGATCAATTGAACAAAACACCGTCACAGATCTCTATTTTGGCTTTGCTACAAAGCTCCGACGCACATAAGAATGACTTATTGAAGGTACTGAGTGAGGCATATGTGCCCAGCAACATAACTGGAGGAGAGATGGCAAACATGGTAGGGAAAGTATTAGAGAGCCACAAAAATCACTTTCCATGAAGATGAGTTGCCACAAGAAGGTTATAGTCACAATAAAGCGTTGCACATCACTGTACAGTGCGAAGATTATTTCATCACCCGAATTCTGGTTGATGGATTGTCCAGCCTCAATATTTGTCCATAGGTGACTCTCAGAACATTGGGAAAGAGCCTGCATGAGATCATGGATGGAACCATCAATGTTAAAGCTTTCGATGGATCCCAAAGGTCCACTATTAGGGAAATGAGTTTGTGTCTACAAATGGGACCGACTTGGTTCAACGCTGATTTTCAAGTGATAGACATCCCAGTATCTTACAACTTGCTTTTAGGACGACCCTGGATCCATGCCGCTAGGGTTGTAGCATCAACCCTACATCAGGCGGTGAAGTTTGAGTGGAATCACCAAGAGGTGATTATTCACGGTGATGGTAGCTATCCCATATACAGTCGCCAGACCATCCCGACAATCAGAGGAAGAAGGAAGATAGGCGGAGAAATCTACCATCACATCGAGCGAGTCAACTCCGTGGATAAGGATAAATGGTGGGATAACAAAATTGAAAGTATACTGAATTGGTGTGGATACAAACATGGCAAGGGACTCGGCAAGAATCTCCAAGGAATTGCTAAGACTATCAAGTTGAAGAAACACGGTACCACTTTCGGTTTGGGATATGAATACTGTCATACCTCCTTTTTCACTACTACCCCGTAAAGGTATAATAAAAGGAGTTATTTCCAACTTGAAGTGACAATCGAAACAGGATGGTTTATTAAAAATTCAGAGTTGCCACTTGGGAGATTTATGGTGTCCCAAGCCACCAGTTGAATCCCGAATCGAAGAAATGAATGACTCTGTCTAATAGTCTGCAAACCAGAAATCCGAGTAAGGAATTCTGTTTACCCGGGAGAAGGTGTTAGGCATTCTCGGATTCCGTGGTTCTAGCACGGTCACTCAACTGTTGTATTTAATTTTATCTGATTTCAAAACATGTTTTAACTTATGTTCCATTTATTAGTAAACTTCTTTTTTTTATTTTATTTTTAACAAGAATTGTAACGTCGTGAAAAAGCGTTTTGAACCACGTCGCACCAGTGCACCCGTGGTTGTCAACACATTTTGACTCCGTTGAGATGTGGATTTGGGTCACATGAATGTGCACCCATATTTAAGAAGGTAATTTTTATTAAAATATGCTCCTAGAACAACTACGCGTTTATTATTTTTGGGAAAGACCGTGAAATTTGCTAAATGGTCCGACCGAATTCTAAGTTTTTTTATATAGTACTGAATGAGGGCCCCTCAATTTATGAGTTTTATTTAGTGAGGCTCATCTCATTTATTTAAGAATTATTTGTTAAGGGATTATCTCTAAATAGTCTTAATTAGCAGGCCCAAAGCCTAGAGTAAATCATGATTTAAAAGAGTGAAAGTCTTTAGTTATTTATTCTCAAGTCCAACCTAATATAAATGACCAACATAATTAATTTAGGAAAGACCAACCAGCCCTGCGCCTCATTACAGGCCCAAGTCGAGCGATACAGCAGAGGCACAAGCAGCCCAGGTATCAATGACACCAAAACATCCGAATGGGCTTTTAGGCTTAGAACTTTTGGGGTCAGCCTAGTACTCATGGCTGAGTCTACACCATTAGATTCATAATTTGTGTACCAACTAAAAGAAATTCCAAGTTCAATTAACTCAACAACCTTCAATTTAATCATATCTCATACCTAAGACAATGCTAGAATCGATTATCGAATCTAATGAACTAATCAACGTACTCAACGTTTAATGAAATGGGAAACACAAACTTATTACATTAGTATGATGTTCTGATTTCCAAAGGTAAACTAAATTTTGATTGACCCTAAAAATTTGCACACATTTGATTAAATCATAAGTCAAAAGCTCAAATTAACAAATACATTGATGTAGATTATACAATTATAGCTCACAGCCCAATAAATACAGTTTGTAAAACACTTGAAAATAATAACTACACAACTAGAGAGTATGAATACAAAGTGAAGGTTCAAATAACAGTCCAAATCACTTAATTACAGTCCAAACCAAACTAAAACAGCTTTAATTAAGCAACCTAATATCTTCTGCACGTAATGCCTAGCACAAGCTGACTAAATGATCATAAAACAACTTAATTAAGAAGCATCTAATTAACTATAAACAACAGAAGATCATCTTTGCATATAAATCTGATGCATTTCCCTATTCCAACTTCAATTCACAGTTACACGGGAATGAATTCAGGAATGTGTACGTGAGATGAAAAATTCAGAAGAAGAAGAGGAAGTCAGCAATATTTTCGCTGAAAAATTATTTCAAACACAGCACAGCAGATATAGCAGCAACAATCAGCAACAGGTATAAGCAAAAATTCGATCAACAGCCCAGAACTTGGTTCAACAATCCAAAATAAGTTTGAAATCAAGTAGAATCAGAAGAATCAACTACAAACCACTTGAATACACCCAGATATACTCGAAAATACACCAGAATACTTCAGTAGATCAAAATTCAACGAAAAACACCCTGAATCTACTCAAAATTATTCCAAATGACCTCTGAGCCTCAAAAACCAAACTTAGAACTATGAAAGCTGAAATTAAATTGAAACTTTCAATGAAACAGTGACCATTTTTGGTTTTTCTACTGATTTTATTATTTTTGGATTTTGAGTTTTTAATTTCAAATCTAGATCTGGAAATTAAAGAGAGCTTTTGGGGGAAATTTTTGGAGACTGAAAACTTGTGAAACAAGGCATGGGAATGCCCTTTTTATAGATACAAAATGAGGGAGTTTCAGATTTTTTCTTTACAAAGTAGTCCCTCTTTTTATTTCTTTTTAACCCTCTATTTTCTTACTTGTCACTCAAGTAACTACCACTAAAATTATTGAATTTCTACTTGTATCCCTATCTAGAATGTTCTAGGATGTTCCTTTAGCTATGAAAAACCTAAACTACTCTTAATTGAGTTCCAAAATTACCAACTTTAACAAATTAGGCCATTTCCCATGCCCAAATTACCCTTTAACTAGTCTAAAATTACTAACTCAAACCCCAACCCTATTTATTAACCCTGATTAACTAATCATTCAGCAACTCAATTAACTAGAGCCAAGTTCAAATTCAAATCTCAAATCAAAACTAATTGCTGAAGTTAAACTTACCAAGTACTATCAACAATCAGACTAGCTAATCACTTTGACCATATCACTAATACAAAACGAGCATATTAATCAAAAATTTAAAATAATCAGACAATCTAAATAAATACATATCAAAGCATAAAAACTGACTTCAAAGATGCAAATAGAAACCCTATTTAATTGCTTGAACTCGTAACAAAATGAGAAGAACTCAATCGTGAATTAATACGGAATGAATTATAAAAACATGAACGAAATTAAATGAGGAAAAGAACAAAACATGAAAAAAATGGAATTAAAACTAATCCTAAACTAATTAGCATGCTTAACCTATACTAAGGTGAACAAATTTCCAAGTGAATTAAACCTCAGCACAGATAACCCGAGACAGAACAAAAGAAATTAACAGGAGATAGAACTCATTGAGTCAAATTATGAATGAAGACCCATGAACCTCGGAGAAAACATGGTGGATTGATTTTCATGCGAACTTGGTCAAGAGCATTAAGACTTGAACCTTTGGTTTAAGAACCAAGCACCAATGGCCAGAATCGAGGCACACGGACTTAGGTTTTAGCATGTGGAGGTCCAAGGTATTATTCTAAAGGTAAATTAAGGAGGTGCTGCCACCATATTCTACGGGGATTTTAATGCGGCAGCTCTAGGGTTTCAACGACTCGAGAGGTACAAGGAGTTTTGAGGGGAATTAATGGTAGATTAAGGGCGAGGGAGTCAAGGCTAGCCTATGCTGTGAATATGAGGAATTTTGGATAAAGTGGTGTCATGGCCGGAAAATCTTTGGGGAAAGATTCGACAAGTTAGGCCGAGATTTGAAGGAAATGGGTAATGGATTCATGATGAGAGAGAAAATGGGGTCTCGTGGTGTTATTTTGGGTTGGTTTAGGAGGAATGGCGTTCACCGCCGGCTGCAGCTCTAGCAGTGCTACCGAGACATACGAGGAAGAGGGGGGACTGTCTTTAGGGTTCTGATACTTTTTTGAGATATTTTTATTTAATGAACAAAATGGAACTTGGGCTGTTAGATCATGAAGATGGACAAACAGGATCATTTGACACCAAAACGATGTAATTTTAACTTGAAGAGTGCAGGCCAGGTTGAGACATGGTTTGGGCCTGGACATGGAAACTGGTATTGGGCCCTCAGAATCATTTTAAAAGTAGCCCAGTTCGGTAATCATTTATTAGGCAGCCTCTTTCTCTTATTTATTCAATGTTTTCTCTTCTTTATTTAATATTATTTTATTTTCATTTTGTATTTTTATGTTTTGATTTTATTAAATGATAAATTAAAACTCGAACGCCAAATTGACACTAAAAATTATATTTCCTAATTTTTCAATTACACTAACTTTTAATTTAAACACAAACTAAGATAAATTTAAACTAAAAATGCAAAAGAACTATTTTTCTTATTCTTTTCAATTTTAAATAATTCTAACTACTACTTAATCCTAAAATATAAAATTAAAACCTAAAATGCCAATGTCAAATATATTTTTTTATTTTTATTTTTCATATGAATTAAAATGCAAAAATAAAATGCAAACAATTAACAGAAAATAACACCAAATTGCAAAATAGTGAAAGAAATTATTTTGTTTGAATTTTTCGGAAATAATTCACTTCGGGCAAAAATCACATGCTCACAAATACACTTGGGAGGAGTTCAACCCTTGGTCGCCACCATGGCGCAGTCCCTACTACCCACTGGAGCATCCGATACCTCCCTTGGAGCAGACTTTCCAGTCGACCGATGTCATATATGTGTCGGAAGAAGAGGAAGCACTGGTGGCAATGAGGAATTTGTTTTTGGAAGATGATAATATGGACTGTTGTGTCATTTTCTAGGAGGAGGGGAAGGAAGGTCCTTCTATATGAGTTGTGAGCCGAGGAGCACGCCTCAACAATTTGTCCATCAGAACCATCAGGGCCCGGAAAGCTTCGGGGTAGAAAGGCTTAACAAAGCACCATGCATTATCTTTATTTTTCACTAGTTAACTTTCTTTCCGTATTTTTAATATTGAAATAAGAGCTCCAATGTTCAAAACAATTATGAAATTTATCAAAGCATTTCAGTTTCTTATAAATCTTTATCTTATTACTTTTTATGTTTTACTTTATTTACACAGCATTACTATTACTTATCTTGATCAACTGATGATTGTGACATGCAACGAGACAACGCAACAAACAGAAACGCGCATCAGTGTTCATTTGTCACCATCAGAGAAGGAAGATTACATGGAATTTCTAAAGGAATATGAGGACATATTCGTCTGGTCGTATGAAGATATGACTAGTTTGAGTACATCTATTGTATCTCACAAACTGCCAACCCATCCGACATGTCCACCGGTAAAATAGAAGCTCAAGAAGTTCAAAACCGACATGAGTTTGAAAATCAAGGAATAAGTCACCAAGCAAGTCAAAACCAAAGTTCTCAGGGTAGTAGAGTATCCAACATGGTTAGACAACATCATGCCAGTACCGAAGAAGGACGAGAAGGTTAGAGTCTGTGTTGACTATCAGGATCTCAACCGGGCCAGACCAAAAAACGACTTCCCCTTTCCAAATATACACATTCCAACAGACAATTGTGGTAAACATGAGTTGCAGTCATTTCTTGATTGTTTTTCCGAGTATCATGAGATATGGATGGACGAGGAAGAGGCTGAGAAAACGACTTTCATTATGCCGTGGGGGATGTATTGTTACAAGATGATGCCGTTTGGATTAAAGAATGCTGGGGCCACCTACATGAGGGCCATGACTACTATCTTCCATTATATGATACATAAAGAGATCGAGGTGTATGTAGACGACGTCATCATCAAATCCAAGAGAGCCACTGACCACATGGAAGATCTGAGGAAGTTCTTCAACAAACTGAGAAGGTACAATCTGAAGCTGAATCCTGCCAAATGTGCATTCGGGGTTCCTGCCGAAAAGCTACTGGGTTCGTTGTAAGCCGCCGAGGCATAGAGCTGGACCCGTCAAAGGTCAAGGCTATTCAAGAATTTCCATCACCAAAGAACAAGAAAGAGGTTATGATTTTCTTGGGGAGACTCAACTACATCAGCCAGTTTATATCTCAGCCCACTATCGTCTATGAACCGATCTTTAAGATGTTGAAGAAGGACGCTGCTACCAAATGGACTGATGATTGTCAGAAAGACTTCGATAGAATCAAGGAATACCTGTCAACACCACCAGTTTTGGTTCCACCTGAGCCAGATAGACCTATATTACTCTACCTTGCAGTATTAGTTGGAGCATTCAGTTATATTCTGGGACAACGTGATGAAACAGGGAGAAAAGATCAAGCCATCTACTATCTCAGTAAGAAGTTCACCTCGTACGAGGTCTGGTATTCTCTATTAGAACGCACCTGCTGTGCTTTGACTTGGGTAGCTCAGAAGCTGAGGCACTATTTCTATGCCTTTACTACATATCTCAAATCAAGAATGTATCCGCTGAAGTACATCTTTCAGAAGCCCATGCCCACTGGCAAACTAGCCAACTGGCAAATACTACTGAGTGAATTCGACGTTGTTTACATAACTCAGAAGGCAAGCAAAGGACAATCACTGGCAGATCATCTTGCTGAAAATCCCCTAGATGGAGAATACGAGCCTCTGAAGACGTATTTTCCTGACGAAGAGATATCTTTCATAGGAGAAGATATTGCATAATCCTATGATGGTTGGAGAATGTTTTTCGGATGGAGTAGCAAACTTCCAAACGAGTTGGCATAGGAGTAGTCTTAGTATCAGAAACCGCCAGCATTATCTGGTATCTACCAAGATTAGGTTCCCGTGCACCAACAACATGGCTAAGTGTGAAGCCTGCATCTTAAGGCTCAAGCTGGCCATTGACATGAACATTCAGTAGTTGCTAGTGATCGGGGATTCAGACTTGCTTATACATCAGGTCCGAGAAGAATGGGGAACCAAAAATTCCAAGATACTTTCATATTTGCATCACCTACAGGAGTTGAGGAAGAGGTTCACAAGGACAGAGTTTCAGCATGTCCCCAGAGTACAGAATGAGTTTGCCGATGCATTGGCTACACTATCATCTATGATTTAACAACCAGATAAGAATTTCATAGATCCTATTCTAGTAAAGATTCATGACCAACCAGCTTACTGTGCTCATGTCGAGGAAAAACTAGATGGAAAACCGTGGTTCTATGATATCAAGGAGTATTTGGCAATAGGAGAATATCCAGAAGTTACAAACGATACTCAGAAGCGCACACTTCTAAAGTTATCCAACAATTTCTTTCACATCGGAGGAATCATGTAGAGGAGGACTCCAGATTAGGGGTTACTAAGGTGTGTTGAAGCAAAGGAAGCATCCAGGCAATTGGAGGAAATTCATGCAGGGACCTGCAGTCCACATATAAACAGCTTTGTCTTAGGCAAAAAAATACTGCGAGCTGGTTATTTTTTTATGACTATGGAAACAGATTGAATCCAGTATGTCCAAAAGTTCCATCAGTGTTAGATACATGCAGACATGATAAAGGTGCCTCCAAATGAGCTTAGTACAACAAGCTCGTCTTGGTCGTTCGCCGCTTGGGGAATGAATGTTATCGGACCAATCGAACCTTCTGCATCAAACGGGCACAAGTTCATTCTAGTCGCAATTGATTATTTTACCAAATGGGTTGAAGCAGCATCATATAAGGCAGTGACTAATAAAGTCGTGAGAGACTTTGTTCGCAAACGTATCGTTTGTCGGTTCGGCATCCCAGAGTCAATCATTACTGACAACGGTTCCAATCTCAATAGTGACCTGATGAAAGTAATGTATGAAACATCCAAGATTAGAAACAAGAATTGTACAGCCTACAGACCTTAAATGAATGGAGGTGTAGAAGCGGCCAATAAGAATATCAAGAAGATACTAAGGAAGATAATAGAAAAGCATAAGCAGTGGCATGAGAAGTTATAATTTGCTTTGTTGGGGTACCACACCACAGTTCGCACATCAACTGGGCAACTCCCTATATATTGGTTTATGGTACAGAGGCGGTCATTCCCGCCAAGGTAGAAATTCCCTCCTTGAGGATCATACAGGAAGCAGAACTTGACGACACAGAATGGGCAAAGAGTTACTGCGAGCAGCTAGCTCTTATAGACTAAAAAAGAATGAATACAATTTGCCATGGTTAACTTTATCAGAATCGAATGTCCAGAGCCTTTAATAAAAGAGTCAAGCCGAGACAGTTTACACCGGGGCAGCTGGTGTTGAAGAAGATTTTTCCTCATCATGATGAAGCCAAAGGGAAATTCTCTCCCAATTTGCAAGGTCCGTACATGGTTCATCGAGTTCTAACCGGGGGAGTCCTCATACTTGCAGAAATGGACGAAGAAGTTGGGGTGAAGCCGATCAATTTAGATGTAGTAAATTGATACTATGTGTAACTACCCCCTTTGTGATGTAATTTGAAGTATGCCTAACCTGATTCCCATTTACGAGGGGATATGTAGGCAGCCCTATGTGTTCGGTCACAATTCAATATAATTTTCATTTCCCCCGCCATTGGAAACAGAGGTAGAATTTTGAGGAGGACCCACAAAATTCCGAAGTTGATTTTTAGCCATTTATAGCACGCACCAGTAAGAAGCACCAGCCTAGTAAACTGTGGCAGAATTTTGAGGAGGACCCTCAAAATTCCAAAGCAAGAGAGGTTGCAATGTTTTAAACTGCGTCGCAGTTGTCCGTTCATCTAAACAAAACTATTTTTAATTATGTATTTATGTTACATTTTTACTTAATCATGCATCACTATTATCAAAATCACTTTGTTTAGCGATACTACCCCAACGATACACAACATCACTGAAAACAGAGCCAAGCAGGACAAGCGAAGTCCACGGGGATACAAACTAACCTTCCCCCCTTTACAAAACTCACGATTTTCTTTGGATGCAGGCACCCAAGTCGTAAAATCATCAGATATATATGCACACTCAAACTCTTCAGGAATGCAACTCTCAAAGCCATCACCCATTTACAATTGCTATCCGTACACAACATCCGCAACATCCACAATGTCAGCTATCAGCTATCACCTACCAGCTAAGAGATTTCATTACTATTCGCCTTTTATTTCCCTGCATTGTATAAGGCTACCTTTATGCCTTTCGAGGTTAAGCTCTACCTCCATCTGCATTTCTATGCATTGCATAAGGCTACCTTTCTGCTTTCTGAGGCTAAGCTCTACCTCCATCTGCATTTCTACGCATTGCATAAGTCTACCTTTCTGCCTTCCGAGGTTAAGCTCTACCTACATTTGCATTTCTCTCCATTTCATAAGGCTACCTTTCTGCCTTCCGAGGTTAAGATCTACCTCCATCTGCATTTCTCTTCATTGCATAAGGCTACCTTTCTGTCTTCCAAGGTTAAGCTCTACCTCCATTTGCATTCCTCTGCATTGCATAAGGCTACCTTTCTGCCTTCCAAGGTTAAGCTCCACCTCCATCCCGCATGGCTAAATTATCGCCACTTTATTTTTCTTACATGGCTGAAACATCGCCACTTCTATTTACGTCTTGCATCGGCTGAATGATCGCCACCCCCTGTATTTCATGGGCTGAAAGATTTCCAAATTGTCCAAAGGCGTCATTGTTCGGATGAACAATCCTCATAGCTCGAGAATACCATGCCATGGACTGATAACCCCATTTTACCTTTTGCATATCATTATTAAAAGGCATTATAGTTTGGAGGCATCATTCTCATAGACCGAGAACATCATTTCATAGCCTGCAAATCCTTTGTCATACGCTTTATGACCCAGGACGTCTTGGTCTAAGGATGTCATCTTAATCGTCCAAAGACATCATTTATGGTCCAATGGGAACTTGCATCACGTTTATGTTTATGCACAATATATTCTGGTATTGTTCATTTGCAGGTACACCGCCTAGCAATGGGCATCTCAGCAATAGCGATCACGCTCCATTTCTCGTAGAATATTAGACTCTGACCATTTTATTCCAACTTGAATATCATGTCCGTTTTTTCGAAAATCTCCATCGGCATATTCCGCCTATGGATCCCGAACTACATATGGCCTGATTCCTGTAAGACCAGGGATATGTAGGTAGCTCAGGAACCAGAGCTCGGTCAAAATTCTTCAAATTATTTCGTTCGGTCAAATTGGCCATCATATCTTTACCCAACAACTCTTGCATTATTTCCGGGTAAAGAGGGGCATCTGTTGATATCCAATTTTTCCCTATATATTTTTTTTATTTGCACAAAATGCTTTTAAAATAACAT
Source organism: Nicotiana glauca (assembly GCA_026770625.1). Classification (NCBI taxonomy): domain Eukaryota; kingdom Viridiplantae; phylum Streptophyta; class Magnoliopsida; order Solanales; family Solanaceae; genus Nicotiana; species Nicotiana glauca. Next base: position 291,014 of record MU668634.1, read on the forward strand.
GTATATGCATAAATAAGCATGCTCAAGTGTTTTGATATTTTTCCTAATTTTTAAAATCAATTTATTGTCTGTTTTAGCAATACAAAATCCAATAATTATTCCCAAGATTATCATTTTGGTGAATAACTTATTTTTATTCTCATATTTACACTGAAATATAGTTAAGGTGATTTTTGCATATTTTTACAAATTTATTTTGTATTAAAAAGACTAAGTTGCAAATTAGAGCATACTTTAAGATTAATAGCATTTTATAATTATAAAATTAATTCTAATATTTTTAAATTAATATTTATATATTATTTATTAGTTTAGTACTTTTAATTTGATTTTAAAATCATTTTCACTATTTGTAATAAAATAAAAAGGAAAATTGGCTATTTAATATTTAGCCCCATTTCTATTTCAATTACAACCCCTTTTACCTTTCGATTTTAACCTTAAATTGACCCAATTTCAATCCCAAACCGGACCAGCCCAATCCCTAAATTACCCGATCCCTGACCCAATTAAAAAACCTGCCCGACTCCTATTTGATCCAGGTCATTGATTATTTTGATCAACAGCCATAATTCTCCCATTCCTTTTTTAATTTCTACCCCCCCCCCCCCCC